>VZUI01002595.1:0-11053 GCA_013401135.1 Cettia cetti
GGAATTTAGTTATCTTTTTTTCTTTTTTTTTTTTTTTTTTTTTTTTTGGGAATAAATTGTCTTTGGAGAGGAGTGTCAGTTTTATCAATGTGACAGTTTATTATTCTGTGTATTTAAATTATCCTTCTTCCCCTAATCACTATAGAAGTATTAAATGTATTTCAAAGAAAACAAATAAGGTAATCAAAGAAATTAATGTGTGAAAGTATTAAATAACTCATTCAAGATTGCAGAGATAGTTCATTCAATCACATTAAGTTTTACTGAATATCAGGTACTTCCAGAAAATATTATTCTTCTGCTGTAAGTCATAAATGTCCGAGTCTACAGTCCTGAGAAGTTACTTTAGAAACTGAAACTGAAAAACTTATTTAATTGTAATCTCTCTCATGCTCCTTTGAAGAGCTGCAATGGGTACAGCTTATGTACACAAACTCAAGTCAAAGCTAACATAACCAACTATATAAAACAGAACATAATTGCCATTATCTATGTGTGACCTTTCTTAGGATAGAGAGGACTGCACTTGAAAAAGAACTTGGTAAGTTGTTTCAAGCTATAAGTTTGAAATAGATTTTGTCTCTTCAGGCTATTTACTCCTCATGACAGTTTAAGGTTTTAGTTCTGTTTTTCTGTCCATAAAACAGAGATAAACACACATATTCTTTCTCGAGAAGCTTTGTGGGTTCCTAGGAGAAAAAGTACAAGAACCAGAAATTATTAATTCATTAAATAGTTTTTTATTTTTTTAACTTCTGAGAAGAAAGCCAAAATGACTACTAGTCAGCTCATTTCCAGGGTTATTCATTCTTTGCTAAATACCTGAGTGAAAGAAGAATTGTTTACTCAAAGGATATTACTGAAGTTATAACAGCTTGTAAGCTAGGCACATAATTAGGCAGTTTTAAATTACATAAATGATACTCTATTTGGTGTCAAATAATTATGGTCTTATCATTTCCTCACTAATAGATAGAACTTAGAAAGTAGAAAAAATACTCAGAAATAACCTTGACATGATGTGATCCAACAGCCCTCCAGAAGGAAGAGTTAGTGATGGAAGAAGTGAGGCATGACCATCCATCCCCCTACCTGTGCAATGTCATGCAGGTCTGCCAGACTGACAGACAACAAAGAACCAGCTTCTTCATACTTCCTCCCAAACCTATTTCCCCTGGCAGCAAGACTGTTCCAGTCGTGCCCTGTCACAGAGTGGCATCACAGTAATTTCCCAGCTTCCTCCACCCACCACACTACTTCCATTTTTTGGCTCTGCTTCATTCAGAGTTAGCGAGAGCTAACAGGAATCCCAAAGTATTTCTGCCACAGAAACCATCACTGCATCATGCTGCAATATCTGTTAAAAAGCCTGAATGCTATCTTTTGGAAGTGATCTTGTTTCACAAATTAGGCTGTAATCTCTGCAAAATAAAAATCTTTCTGTGTCTAACATTTGCTGAACTAGGAGCAGTTTGTCCAGCTAAACTCAGCTTTAATACTTCTTATTGAGTTGCCAAACATGCTTATTTGATCACTGTAATCCTATCCAATGCATCATATATCATCTGATTACACTACCCACCATGCCAAGGAAAGACTGATCTTGTCGTTCTTCCAAGGTTACATCATATGCTGATGTAATGATTCAGAAGGTACCACAGCTCAGCATGTTTTTCCCTGCCTTCAGCGTGAAATGTATGGGAAGCTATTTGGATATGACTCACAGCAGACCACGCAGGCTGAGAGTGTTTTAACAGGAAAAAAAATTTGTTGTTTTGCAATTTGTTCTGTTTGTCTTTTACTTAGTGGATGAGATTTAACTTCACCTTGTTAGGGATAGAACCATTATCCATTTTTCCACTGCATGGATTTATAAATGTGGTGCGACCTCTTGTGGTGCAACGGAATATTGCACATATTATCCATGTGTCATGCCGTTTATACAACCCGCTCTCAACATACAGCCCGTCTGCCTGGGCGGCTGGATTTCTATTAACCAAAGCATAACTCTTCTCTGGAAACTCTCATTAACGATGAATGTCTCTTCAGTCATGTAATGAGTGCATGTATTTTGAATAATTCTTAACTACTAGCTAATTCAATCTTCCTTAACTCAATCTACCCTTAGTTTATTTTCTTTTAATTTTCAATTATGACTTTCAAATTCCACATTCAGCAGTTATGTAAAGAAGCTGGTAGTGAAAATGCCACTTCATACTTGTTATTAATAATGTTTGTCACTGAATAAATTTATTAAAAAACAACTTTGTTAATCAATCTGATTTTACACATAGGAGATCTAATACACACATCTCCCTTTTTTTTAATAATCCCTTTCTTTTATACATGCCAAGAGAAAATGTATAAAAGATATGCAACTCTTCATAAAGTTAGTCACTGGATGTTATATATCTATGTAGGTACTGGAATTCCTTAAGCAGCAGAGGAAGTTAAAAATGTACTATTACTGTACAGTAGTTGCTTTCTATAACCATGCATAAATCTTCTTTAAAAGAAAAAGGAAAAAAAGATCAGGAAAAAGTGGTATTTTTTTAAAAAAAAATCTGAATCTTTGTGCTTCATAGTGTATATTACTTGTGGCTGTGACAACCAACAATAGCAGCAAGACTGCAATGCCTCTGCAGTCTTACCACAGCAGCAGCCTACTGATGTTGCTGCATGCAGTGCACCCAAAGGATGAGAGCAATGGAGTCCCACATGGGCACCTTCTATTGGGTGTCTGCAGCAGAAACACTGATTAAATAAATATGCTTGAGCTGAAACCAGAAACATCTTCACTTCTGTTTCTAATGTAGCCCAAGTTGTTCAGCTCCCTGAATGACACCTTGCAGGATTTGTCTATATGCAATTTTAAAGCTGGAAGAAGCTTAAGGATACTGCAATGTCATTTTTCATCTCTGTTTATAACAGTCTCCTCTCATTACCTGAAATACACAGTGATGTCTAAGAACACCTTCAGAAATGGCTTAACAATTAATTAGAATAAATGACATTGCAAGGAGTAGCTTTAATTAAACTTTAAAAAAATTCACCTTTCCTCCTTGCAGTACAGTATTTTTCAGAGATGTGAAGTGGTTTTGATTTTCTTGCCCTTTTTTATCTACACTTCCATGTTTTCTTTTTTACTGCACTTAGTTTAACATATATCAACAGCTGACTGCTTTTCTGTGTCAGTTGTGGTTGCAGATTTAGTTAAAATTAGTTTCAGCAAGACATGTCAATCGTACTGGCAATTTACAGGCCTTCACCTTTTAATTCTGTGTAAAGGTTTTATTTACCAGAAAACAAGATGTGTTAAAAAACCCAGCTTATCAAGAAGCCATTCAAACTAAAAATGGGAAAAAACCCTCAAGCTTTTTGATGGTACAACAAACCTTTTGGTGTGTGTATATAAAGAGCACTTTTAAGAAAGAAAACCCTTTAGAGTAAGAAAATCCAAAATCTGGCTGAAGCTTACATATATATTGTGTGAATCTGAATGAATTGATTATACTACCTTGGGTCAGCTTTCATTAAGGATGTACAGCATAGTTACAGTGTTGCTTTGGAACTTTTGGGGAAAACTTTCACAAGGTTAAAGAGAAAAATAAAACTTCCCAAAGTTATTACATCTTAAGGCACCACAAGTCAGAAAAGGAAAGGGAAAGGGAAAGGGAAAGGGAAAGGGAAAGGGAAAGGGAAAGGGAAAGGGAAAGGGAAAGGGAAAATAAGGGCAATATAATTATGTGATCATGTCCATTTTGAAGGACAAGGATCATCTTCTGCATTTGATGGCTCACAAACCTGAATGGTGACTTTACAGATCAAAGTAAGAGCTGTGTGAAAAAAACATAAAGCCTGCAAAAAACAAACAAACAAACAAACAAACAAACAAAAAAAAAACCCAAAAAAACCAAGAGAACTAATTGCTTCTTTATATCCATTGTTACAGAAAATGAGCATGATTTTGAAAACTTCTGAAAGCCTATCAGAATTTTAAACATTAGAATGATTGGACACCTTCAAGTGACTGGAGAAAATAAAATTACGGCCTTTTTGGAAAAGCAGGGTCTAATTATGTTGCGGATTAATGTAGCTGAAGATGCAAAAAGAGGAGGTTGAATATGGGGAACTAAAGCAAGGGCTCCAAGTAACACCCCTGAGCAAGGTGGAGAAAGAGCAGTCTAATTTACTGTGACAAATGTAGGTGACAGCAAGAATCCTGGCTGTAACAAGGGAAATAATGGATATCTTCTACTGTAAATATCTTGGGAGATTTTTTTTCAGCCTCAGATCTGTAAGCATAGACAAGTGAGAGAATTTGTTCTTGTAATAAAAGTTCCAATATCTGATTTCCCATTTCAATTTCCAGTTAGACAGGAATGGCACCAAAAGATCCTATGCAAAAAAAAACCCCATAAAATATTCACAAGTATTTTAAACAAACTTTTTTATTTCTCTTGACTTTTTTTTAAATTCTCTGGGCTACTATCCTTGAATGGTGACTAGCATGAATCCTTCAGAAGTACAATGACTTTTGTGTATCTCTTCGCCACAGCCTTCCTTTTCTTCAGCAGAAATCACACCCCCATTATACCTCTCTCCATTGCTTAATCTCTCCAGCAAATTTCAATGCAAGATTTTGTCTCCCCACCAGCCTTTCCTGCCTGACACACTCCGTTTGCCACTTGCAGCTCCTTGTAGATGTAAATATCAACATACAGAAGAGTGCAGCTGGCACTGCTACCCCAAGATACCACTGTACTTCCCAAGTCACTCCAGGTACTGCAGCACTCGGTACCCAGAAGCCTGAAGGGCTATTACAAGACAGAATGAGCGGACAGGGTAAGAGAGAGGTTGATTTCAAGATTAACTGTTCCTGAGTTTTGGATACTTCTGTTTTCTTTTCCCTTTTGATAGTTCAATGATGTGGGTTTTCCTTGCCATAGTCTGTGCATAAGGCAGATGGGCTGCTGTTTTTCACTTGTCCCTGAATTTTGAAAACATTAAAGTGAATTGATGGGTGTTAACTTTATAAAATTCTAATGGTAGCAGGCTTCATGCAGACTATGGGATTAATCCATGTGACTTGATTTGTCTCTCCCTTTTTTTTAATAATCCCTCTTTTCATCTTTTTCAGATTCACAGCAATTAACATGAGAGTAGATTCACGGCTTTAATGGGAGATATACTTCAGCTTTCAGTTTTGTTCACCTGTCTGTCAGTGACAGAAACTCTCACAACTTCCAGTTTGATGAAGACTAGGCTCTCCTGTCCCTTTTCTTGCTGTTCATCTGACACAAAAAAAATCAGTAAGTAAATTAATTTCCTAATTCTGTATTTTAAACAGGAGAAAGAGAGTACATTTTACTTCAAAGAGGCTCCCTGGTGTATAATAATTATTAAAAATATTAAAAAGAAATATCTAGAAAGATCCAGACTGGTTTGGCCAGCAGAATTATACATGCTACTAAGAAGACAAAATTCTTGCTGAATCCCTGGGAGATGCCTTTTATTATAAATACTATTTTCATAAGAAGAAGTCAAACTTACCAAATAACCAACTGTTGACCCTGATGGGTCCCTCTAACAGAGTTTCCAAAAGCTTGGAAAGTGGACAAATGTACTAAAACATGTGTTCAACTTGCAAGCCTGAGCTAAACATTATAGGGGAGAAACTT
This sequence comes from Cettia cetti, assembly GCA_013401135.1. Classification (NCBI taxonomy): domain Eukaryota; kingdom Metazoa; phylum Chordata; class Aves; order Passeriformes; family Sylviidae; genus Cettia; species Cettia cetti. Next base: position 5,682 of record VZUI01002595.1, read on the forward strand.
CATATCTCACAAAATGAGCAAAACCTGTATAGCACAAAAAACCTCTGAATATTAAATGATTATTCACTATTCCTGTAAATCATCTATCTTTCCATAATGTTTATTAGCCTCATGATACATAAGAACTTATACATGCACTTCTCCAGCCACAGTAAGTTTTCAAATTAATTCAGAATCAATGTATTCTGGAAATTTTGAGGTATCTTTCCATTAAGCCCAGATGGCATAAATCTCTGGCTACTATTTTGACTGCAAAAGACTCTACTTGCAGCTGTTTATTTTCTGTATAAAATCTTGTAAGATGAAATTTTCCATGTGTAAGTTATGCTAAAAGGTGAATATCCTTCTAAAGCTTTGTGTAAAACTAATTCAGTCTTCATGAACACATGCCACAAATACTTCATTCTGCATCTATAAGCATACGCAGAGAGATACTTTACTCTCCATGGTTTACTACTTAGATTACTCAATATTGTCTGAACTTCAAACTTGAGAGGTCTGAAAATTGCTCTTCCAGAGGTGTGTGGGCACAGCACATCTTTACATTTCTTAGGACAAATAGGAGATAGCAGAATTTCTCTTGCTTAAACCTCCCATAAAATATCAGAATGTACTTCAGCCAAAATGCTTTTAATGAAAGATGAAGAGATATAGCAAACTAGAAGGTTTAGCACCAAACTTTAGTTTTCTTTCACCCTGTTAATAAAAAAAAAAAAGAGAGAGAAATGCCTAGTTTTGTGGGTTTAAGTGTTCATATAGGCCATCAACACAATTCTTACTACGTTGTTTCTCTCTAGCAGTTATTTTACAAAAGAATCCTGAAGAAAGACTAAAGAGGAAAAAAGGAAAAAAGAATATATATAGGACCTGTGCAAAAAAAACAAACACAAACATAAATAAAGTATTAAATATGGTTGGAATATTTCCTCAAAATTTTAGAGAAAGAATCTGTAATTTGGATTAATCCCATGTGTTGGATGTTCACCAATCCATGGAATCATTCTTTCTTCTTACAGATGAGTTTTCAAAAATGTGTCCTGATCTCTTCATAACAGATAGTGCAGGTATGAGGATAAGTAATTCAAATGATTTATCAGGAAGCATCATCAATTAAAGCAAGACAAATATATATAAAGAGAGGTATGCATTTAATATTGCTCTGCCAATTACATCATCAACGACATTTTTTTCAGCCTTCATTTAGAATTCCAGGAATATGAGTATTTAGCACTGTAGATAGTAAACTCATAATGTGAACAAATAGGACAAGAGAATTCAAGTACTGAAATGAAAGCACATTAGCAAATTGACTGGATTCTACTAATTTTGTAAAAGTGTAAATCTGAAGTCTCTAAAATTTTCATAAAATCAGTTAACATTTTACAATATTGATGGCTTTAAAATACAATGGATAATTATTGGCAATTTTAGAAATTTCACAAACTTTACTAACTTGAGGTTTTTTGAATGTAAGTGCAATTTCTGTCCCACACCATAGGTAGTTTTAAATAAAATAGACTGCAATAAAAAGTAAGGCACAGATATGTTCTGGATTCATCAGAGCACTGTCCAAACAAACTAAAAGTGTTACTGAGGTTTCTACAGTAGAAACAAAATGGAAAATTAATTCATTAAGCACTCTCCTGGTTGCCTTGTGGGTTTATGATAGATTTATTATATCATGTATATTACTGTTAAATTCTAAGTGGGTAAAACAACCTGTTTGAGAAGTGAGGTTCTCTTTTGATAAAGTATGTTGAACTATTACTGATGTTTTGTGCTAAGGTGTTACAGAATTTTATGCAAACTTGTCTAAATTAACATTAAAGAGTTTATTGAGAGGATATAATGAAACCTGTTCTATTCATCTTTTAAAAGTTTGTGTAATATCAATCACTAGTGGATGTAGTGATTTTTCTTTCTATTATATCAGTGAGCACAGCCATAAAAAATGATGGCTGAGAAGGTAGGATAGATTTTCATGGTAGGAAATATAATTAAATTGTTCTTGCAACTATCTTTTTTCTGTGAAAATAAGTGATGGTTCTCAGGTTTTGGCTAATGATTTGTGAGAATCTTATGTTCATGAAAATGACAGATTTATAGAACTCACAGGCAGTTACTATGCAAATTTCTCCAAACTTGCTTGTCATTGTGCTTTTATCTTTATTTTATCTGCTTTATCTGCCAACTTCTGTACAGGAAAAGAAATGTCACAAATCCTGCAAGGAAGAGTGGAACCACAGCCACACACAAACCTTCCAAGTTCAGCACATTCTCTTCCCCATCTTGATCATCCATATGTTGTAAGAAATCAGCCCTTCTCCTAGTTAATTTCTCAATCTCCTTCTCTTGTCAAAAGTGTTATTATTTATAGCATAGTAACACCTAGAGTTCACAAGTGAGACAGGAAGTCAGGGTGTAATTTACCTCTCTAAAAGTAGATTACTAGCACCGATTCAAGCTTCGCTGTTTGGAAGACGCTTACCTGAGCTCCTCTCTCCCATCACAAAACACTTTCGCTGTCCTCTTCCTTGCAGGCAACTATATTCAGATGTCCACAAAAAGATAATGGTTTGGACCATTTCCTTTGTACAGACTCTCCATGGAAAACCATGTGCATTTAAACTGCAGCAAAAAATGGTAATTCACCTCTCCATAGTGACAGCTGTAATAAGCTTTTTAGTCTTCATATATTTTTTATACTAACTTTTGTAATGCCAAGACCAGTTAGGCAGCTCTTGAATAAGTTACCTCTCATCACGATAAAAATCTCATAATTATGCACATTCCTGCAATAGTGTAAGAAGCAACAATAAAGAAAAGAGAAATCTAATGGACTTCATGGGAACTCCAGATCAGGTAAAAAAGGAGAGAATCAAGAAAACCTATATAGAGTCTGGTGGAAGACAGTAATCAGGGCAAGGGGAAGTTTCCATCTAGCAGGTAACCCAACCGGGCTCACAAGAGGCATGTCAGTTTCCAGGACAATTAAAAGTGCCCTGTGTAGTGAGCAGAGACAGACCAATACAGAGGCAGGAAAGTCTGGCTGGGGGCAACACCCATGGTATGCCCCCATCTTCACCAAACAGCACATTATTTTCATATACCACTCTCAAGGAGAGAAAGAGCACGTGGACATAACACTTCGGGCCATCTTTTGCTTGATTGACCTTTAGGTACCACTGGCTGATTCTGCAGGCCAAAAGGCTGGGGAAGGGCAGCTGTCATATAGAAGGATGAGGGAAAACAGAACTAGGGATATCCAGGTGAACAACAACTGCCTTGGAGCTACATGGAGTTCTTGGAGCAGGGCAGGCAAATCCACAGGTACAAAAGAGAGGTTTTCCAGCATCACAGGAACCAAATGTAGGACAGGAGTTAAAGGGCTTATCAGGTGTAGGACACCATCGCCACAAGCTGCAGCCCTAATGGTGACAGCTCTGATTCAGAAGATGAGAAACCTTTTAGCAAAAGAAATGCAATGGACTGAAAAAAGTGATCCTGGATGTAAATAGTTATAATAGAAAAAGAAAAAAAACAATCAAAAATTCATCACTGTCTGATTCATCTCATTGGTCATTTGCTCTAGTTTCTTCTGAATGGTCCCTCTCCTGGAGACGGAGCAGATGGCACCAGACAAGACACTTCAATGAAGTCTGGGCCAGAGCTTTTTCAGGGATAGTGTTGGTAAAGGTTTCCTTTTTCTTTCTGACCTTACCTTCGATTCACAGCCACATCTTGCTACTGCTGTCAAGCAGATAGTAATAGTAGCAGCAGCAAGAGTCCAGTGGCAGCAAAATTTCCTACAGAGCTGATGTTTAGTGTTTCCACTTGGGCCATTGTCATGGGTGTGTTAATAATAGAAATTCCACTACTAGGACTGAGTTTATGCAGATCGGCTCTAAAAAGCCTTGCTTGTCCCTAGGTAACTGCAGCAGTGCCACATTGCCTTGAACACAAAGACACGGTACAGCAGCACTGCTCTTAAAATGATTGCTAAAAATAGCAAGCTCTTGGGAAAGAAATGCTTGGAGAAATGAAATTTAATCCACATGTGAGTTTCTGTTAGTATAAGCACTCTACTGGGAAAGCAGTATGGTGAACATGGTCTAGGCAGGGACAGGCATCTAGAGATCATAAGCAGATCTTTTAAGCTGAATCAGTTCCATGGAAGAATTCCCATGCTGACCTAGTTACTTGGCCTGGGAAATGCAGAAATGTTGCACTGCAGCTATGCTTCTCTCCTGTAGCAAGGGTTTCACAAGTGACAAGCAGAGTGAGAGGAGAAAGTAATTGCTTGGGAACCTATAGACCACTGAACCGTCCAGAAAACATGGATCAGGAGAGTTCCTAGTCTAAGAATAGAATTATGGAAATTTGCTATTGATACGCTGGGTTTCCACACACATGTAGCCGCCTTTGATGGCTGAGATGCTGAGAGCTGGAAGAATTTGTGACATGTGAGAATGCTTGACTTCTCCCTGTACTGTGCACAGCACTGCCTGCATGGAAACCTGGGCTATGATCTAGTGTGTCATCAAGGCCAATTCAGGGACTAAAAAAAAGGAAAGCCAAGGAAAAGAACCTGTTAGTGGAGAGAGAGATTGGTATTTCCTGGTATGAAACAAGATTTCATTGTCAGGTCCAAAAATATTCAGAGAAGAAATATACTGAGACTGGATCTGATCTTTTAGTAAGTCACTTAAATGATACTGTACTTCTTAACATCAGAATGGAAGGGAGAGATTCCTTCCACTATGAAGTATGGGACATTTTTTTTAATATGCTTAGGTATGTTGGTAACAAAAGCTTTCACAAATTTGCTGACCCCTAATTTACAACCCTAGCTTTTCTCTTGTCAAAAACTGAGAGAATGTAAGTTAGCTTACATTAGTTGGCTTAATTCTTGTTTCTTATATAGTCCTAGATGCCACACTTAATGCCCCTTTTGTTCAATTCATTTATCATTGCTTGATCTCTTCCCCACTTAAATCCTATCCATATGGCTATATTTACATCAGCAAGTGGATTTAGCCCAGTAAGAGTAGATCTGTAAAAGAGATTAACTGCTACTGAGAACCAGGTGTCCAGGACACATATTTCACAGAGATGAAATGTGCACTGGTACCTTGAAACAGCACCATGAAGATGAATCACAGAAGGAGCACAGTTTTACAGATTTAACCCACTACACAGGCAGGACAGAAGAATTCTAACTCTATAGAAGCTCATTTTTAGGAAAGACTTCTACACTAAATATGGAAATCTACTTATAGTCAGGTCAATTGTACCCTCAGAATAAGAATCACAGCACAAATTTACAAAACAGTCTTTTTTTTTTTTTTTTTTTTTTTTTTGTACAATGTTTG
>VZUI01002596.1:0-128891 GCA_013401135.1 Cettia cetti
CGGCCCGGCTCGGCGCGGAGCAGCCGTCGGGGCGCAGGTGGCGGCGGGCGGGCGGCCGCGAGGGCCCCGGGGGCGGTGGCGGGGTTTTCCTGACCAGGGTAGTCTCGATCCCCGAGAATTACCTTCCTCCAACGGAGATAGTTTTTGTTGCTGTTGTTGTCGGTTTTGCGGGAAGGACCCGGCCGCCAGGTCAGGCTCGCTCCGGGTTCAGTGTGTTTTCTCTGACGGTCACCTCCGCAAGCAGAGCAGTCGTTGCGTCGTATTTGCAACTCGCTGAGAAAAGAGCTTAAATATCGAGGCTTAATTCAGGGATGGGAGGAATAAAACAGGGGCTATAAAGGTACGCTTTTTCCCCCCCCCCTTCTCTTTTTAGATCGATCTAGTGCCTTGGAAGTAGAGAAAAAGTTACTAAAGACAGCTTTCCAGCCAGTGCAGAGGCGGTAAGAGATGGCTCCCTCCGTCTCCTCGGGATGTATGGAGGCAGTTGTAAATGGTTAGCTTATTTTCTCCGCTTCTTTAGGTTCCCTTTCCAGGGCGGTTTCTTGTTCTTCCTCTGCGTGCGTGGTGGGTTATTCTGTCTATATATTTTCTTTGCTGTTCTCCGTTGTGGTCCCCGGGAGCGATTCCTGCGGGCAGGCCGAGCTGCGCTCGGGGATGTTGGAGCTGCGCGGCTGCGGGGCCCGGGCGCGGGTCGCCCCTGGCCCGGGAGCACATCCCGGAGCCCCCCGCAGAGCGAATCACCACCCGCCGCTGTCGCTTTGCCGGGGGGGAGAGGCGCCGAGGCAGCAGAAAATAGTAAAATAAAATATAAATAATAATAATAATAACGATAATGATAATGAAACCGAAACAAAAAAACCCACCCAGAGTATGAAAGCAGAAGAGGCTGAGCCTTGCCGCCCCAAATTTGGTGTAGCAGTCACTCAGTTTCAATGAGAAACCAATTACCCTTTTGATTGATTGAAACCACGGGGATCGGGCCCGCCGTGTTTTCGTAGCTAAATACATTTACTATGAGTCACTCTGAAAACTTTTTATATTTACAAATCTATTACAATAATAACAACAACAACAAAACCAGAGCTACCTGCAGTTAAAAATATTGTGCCAGCCCAAGCTCACTAGAAATCCTATTAAATATTTTTTTCTGTGTCATTTTTTTTCCAGGCCCCAGAACCAACTTGACGCCGCTATGGTTCTATCGGCGCTCTCATCATCATAGTTAATTTTTTTATTGTTGTTGTAATGATTGTAAAAAAAAATCTCTGTATAGTTACAACTTGTAAGCATGTCCTATATTAAAACTCAAAAGGAAAAAAAATACCCGCTTCTGTACTATCACCTGGGTTAGCTGAGCTGTGAGATTTTTTCAGAAGTCCAGTGAGAGAATTAGGTGTTCCCCCTTTTTTTTTTTTTTTGGTTGTTGTTGTTTGTTTTTTGTACATACCGTAAAAATGTACATATGTGTGAACCAAATTGTACAAGAAAATATATATTTTTGGCTAATAAATAAACTGTTGCCACTTTGACTACACTCTCGTTTCCGCCCCTTCTGGAGTTGTTTTCCTCCCGCAGTCCCGCGCCGCTGCTCCTCCCGGCCGGTCAGTGTTTGTGCGCGGTGCCGTGCCGTGCCGGGCCGTGCCGGGCCAGCGGCGGGGCCGGGCCGGGCCGCGCTTCTGCGGCCGCGGCATCGCTGGAGCCGCAGCGCCCCCTGCAGGCGCCGCGGGCGGAGGGTGCGCGGAGCCGTGCGCGGCGCCGGGGGCAGCCCGCGGATGATCCGTCGCCCCCGCGGACCGTATTAGCGCAGTTAACCCCCTCCCCGGCCCGCCCCCGCGGAGCGCAGGGCGGCGCGGTTGAGTGAAGGGAACCTTCGGGGGTCGTTGGTGTCGCCGCGGGTCGGCAGCGCGGCTGCGTTAGTTTTGCCGCCCCCTCCCCTGCTGCTCTCGCGTATCCCAGGGGTCAGTTTTGGGGCTCTCTGTGCCGCTGAGGGGGGAGCTGCCCAAAGCGGCGGGGCTGGGGCATCCCCCCGCTCCCGGGGATTGCCATTTGGGCGGGAAGTGGCGGCCGGAACGGGGGCTCCGAGCAGCGAGGCGCGGCGGAGAGCCCCGGCGGGGAGCGGCGCTCCGCTTCGGACGCGCGGGCTGTGCGCTCCGCCGCCCCCGGGCCGGTCCGCCTCCTCCCCGGCTCCGGGAGGTGCCGGTTGCGCCTCTGCACTCCTTGTCCCGGGAGCCGCAGCCTCCAAAACTTGTAGCTTCGCTTCCCCGGCAAGGTGCTGGAAATCGGCCCAATCCGGGGAAGGTCCCTTCCCGCTCAGAAACCATCCGAAGGTAGGAGGGCGAGCGCTGCACCCTCCTCCCTTGCCCTTCCCTGCAGCCGGTGCCCGTGGATGGCCGTGCTCATCCCCCGGCTGAGGGGGCAGCTCGGGCAGGTAGAGCCTGTGGGCCGGCTCCCTCCTGCTTTTGTTCCCAGGCTTTTCCTTCTCTGCCGGGGAGATGTGTCCCCTACCTGTCCTCTCCTTAGAGTCCTGGGAACGGCATAATTATAGTGGTGGTGTTTAAATGGCTGGTGCTTTTCTCGGTTTGGTGACAGACCCCGCAGAGGGGGAGGGTGCTCAGAGCTAGAAAGCAAGAGTTAAAATGAAGTTAAAGTACAAACAGAAGCACATAGCTGACATGCTTCAAGTTTAGACAGTACAAGATATGCAAATGCGCAGGGCTGCGCGGTATTGACATTTTGAGGTCATAGTGATAGGAATGTATTATTTATAGGATTGGGTTGCACTAGACCGATAAACTACATTTTAAGTCCTAGGCTTTTGTAAGTGATAAGATTTATATATATGTTTACACTATATGTGTGCATGTATACACACGTTTTCTATAGTGTTTTAATGTTTCACAATTAATATTCTCCCTGACCAGCATTACGATGGGGACACCCCTCTCCTGGAGTCCCTGCAGCCTCCCCGGCTGCTGTTAGCAATGGCTGGGAGCAGAGGAGGCCAGGGAAGGGACCCACAGTGTTTGCGGCACTGTTGTGATCTCTGCTTTTTGCCTCCTGCCTCCTCTTCCTTTCCCCATATGTCCTTTCTGGCCACAGCTCACCTTAGAAACAGCATTTGCCTCTTTGCAGCCCCATGCAGCTCTCTGTCTTTCCGCCAGGAACTGTTCCCAATCTTTCGCTCCAACAGGCTCCTGAAATGGGGGAATCTCTGTGGGTGGGGGGTAAGAAAACAGATCGTTTCTCATGTAAATTTTATCCAGCCTCTCTGCACTTTGTATCCCTCTTTTTCCTTAGCCAATTCTTGCTGAGGGAAAAAAAAAAAAAAAAAAAAAAAAAAAAAAAAAAAAAAAAAAAAAAAAAAAAAAAAAAAAAAAGAAGATTAATGGCATCTAAAATGGGAGGGGTGGGGGGAGAGAAAGCTAGAAGCAAATTTCCACATCCCCTTCCTCTGGGCATCCTGGTGGGTTTTCCATAGAAACTTTCACACAGCGGCCAGACAGATGCTTAAAGGGGATGGAAGAAAATAATGCAAGCATGATGGGAAAACAATTGCATCCCCATCTTTCTACCTCCATTAAAGGCTCCTTTGCCTTTGCACAGAGGCCCTCAGCTCCCTATCCCCGCAGAGCCCTGTCCCTTCACTCTGACCGTGGGGATGCTCCTGCAGCAGCAGTGTGGAAGCCATGGGAAAGCTGCTCCTTTGGCTTCTGGAAGTGAGAACTTGGTTTCCCTGCGGGGGGAAAGCAGCCTTTGTGCCTGCCTGGCTTCCCTAATGTGGAGAAAATTCCCATTAATTTTGTTAGGAAACATTTTGTTATGCGTGTTTCAACAAAACATTAAAAATCCTACGCGTTTGCTTTCTTTTTTTTTTTTCTCAGAAATCCCTCTCTCAGTTTGACAGCCTCGCTGGAGCCCCAGCCAGGCCTGCCTGAGACAGCACAGAGAGGCCTCCCTCTCCCTTCTCCCTCTCTGTTGGCTGCTCTTTTCCTGTCTAATCAATTATCTCCCTAGCTAGTCCTTCTCAAAGGTGAGAGCTCATTATGCATATTCATAAATCACAGCTCCCAGACCTGACACTGATTGATGTAATCATCTCCTGCTCGCTCCCTGTCTGCGCGGGGCCGGCCGGAGGAAGCGTTGGCGAGGAGGAGGAGGAGGAGGAGGCAGGAGAAAGAGACTTCCAAGTTGTCAGCCGCAGCTGTGGTGGGAGCGGCCGGCCGCGCGTAGCGGGCCGTGTCAGGCTCCCCATTCAGCGCCGCCAAAGTGCCCATCACGGCCCGGGACAGGGCAGGAGAGAGCCCTGTGAGCTGGGAAACAGCGCTGAGAGCCGCTATGCAGGCGAAATCACAAGAGTAAGGAAAGGATCCAGCGCAGTTTTCACAATCAGGCATTAGACCATGCATTAAAATACGCTCCCAAATCTTTCACGTCAGGTGATGCACACGCTGCTGTTTTCCTTAGATAGTTAAAACTGGTTTATTCCCATAAGAACAGATATACGTAGTCTGGATTCTGATCACAAGCATTTAGATATGTGATATAGCAAATACCTTCAATCCTATATCCTCAGTAGTTATACTGTATTAAGAAAAACAGATTTGTCAAGTATGTAAATGGCTGTTGAAAGGGTTTGGGAGAAAAAGGGCTCCTCCAGCTCAGATTACCAGTTTCCAGATAGGAATGTGTATCTCAGCTATGGTTTCCCAGGGTGTACTTCAGTATGTCAGTGTTCAAGATGCTGTTCAGATTATGTGGTTTACCTGTACGGTTAATATTTACGCTTTTAAAATACCTCTTTTTATCACTTTGATCCGAACTATCAGTGTACTAAAGTAATAATACAAAAATATATGCCCTGGTAATCATAACAAGATACAAATCAAAGGGAGCCCTAATCAAGTACTTTTGAGAGTGTTATCTTCCTTGTTAACAAATGGTAATAAGAAAATTAAGGCTTATAGCTTGCTTATGTTTTATCTAAGAAAACCAATAAAGATATCAGATGTTCTTTGTTTTATATGTTTGAATGTAAAGCAGAATAATGAAGAACATGTACCTTCTAAGGCTTCATTTGCTTTATGGGCATTAACCCTTTAGGATGCCAGTGAAATTCTGAATTTGCAGAATGAGAACAAGCCTGTGCTGCCACCCAGGGTTTTGAGGCCCAGCTTTGCTGCAGTCAAGACAACGTCTTTTTTTATTAAATGCTGAAATTGGAACAAAGCAACAATGGCCGCTTGCTAGCTGTGCATGTCCAACAGGCCTCTTTACTATTCAGCAAATGGAAGATATTAAACAACATTTTGCTTAAAGGTACACTGAGGCCATTTCCATTAGGACATGGTGTCATTCATTTATTCACATGTTAAGTGGATGTCCTTGTGGCTAATGAGTAATAATCAACAGTGACTCCACTTTATTCCTTTGCTCCCAGCAATGTTAAATACTCTGATGGAGTCTCTTTGCTGACACACTAGAGAATATGGTTAAAAAGTGCTAAAGGACATTTGCAGCGTAGAACAGCCACATACACACATGCTGGAAATAGCACTTTTATTACAGTCTATTCTATTAGGCTTTGTTCCTGTTTAAGGCACGGCACGTGGAAACCGCTGATATTTATTTGAAGGTACTTTACACCTTAAAAGCCGGAAACTCTTTCAATTTGAAAGTCAACATGGTTATAGCTGGGAGATGAGCTCTTGTCCAGCTGGCTTCTGAAAAGAAACTGCAACTTAAGATAGATTTGGTGCATGACTTCAGATAAATCCTTAGTGGAGGAGGGATTTGGGACAGAACCTTTCCTGCAAAAAATCTAGTTTGACATTTATTTTATAAAATAAAGTAACTCTCCTACCAGCTAATTAATTTTATTACATTGACTGCAGCAGCTAAGTAAACTAATAAAATATATTAATCTATATTTTTTCCTTTGCATGATTTCTGGAGTCTGCAGCTTGGTTGTCTGCTGTGTCAATTCCTAAAGTTTGAAAGGTATAAATGAACCATTCTTGGTCCTGATTAAGCTTAAGTTAGAAATAAAATATGTCAATCAATCTGGTTTGGAATGTTCCTGCTGTCTAAGTTGGTTATGCAAAACACTCTAAGGTGTGTAGGCATGCTCAATTAGGTCAAGGGATCTGATGGCACTCCTAGCCATAAATGTGTGTCACTCGGATTCCTCATTATTTTTAGCAGCGGTGAAAATGCATGTCAGTAGGCCAGCTAGCCAGGCTAGAATAAAATGACTTACTGGGTATGCATAAGCCTGAGGTTTTAATACATAAGTATTATACTTATTTTCAAGCAAATCAGTGAAAAGAAAATATTCCTCTCTCAAATATATGACTCACTCTATTGGATTTCTCAGCGATCATTAGTATAATTCACACTGGACTTCACAATACTCAAGATACCTTAGCAGTAAAATTTAAGTGCCTGAAAACATAGATGTAATGTGAAATTAGATACAAGGAGTAAAACATTGATTTTCTCTGTTACAGTCTAACTTGCTTCCAAGAAAGATAAAGCTTCACGAGGAGATTAGACCAGCCCCATTCCAAAATAATTTAATGAAAAAGGACACTTGAGATGGCTATTGAGCAGCGGCACCGGTGCTGGTCTTCTCAGATGGAGACTTGTGCGAGTGATTCCTACAGAAGACAATGCCAGAAATGTTTGCTTGATAGACAGATTTCTTCTGGTGTACTAAACAATACCTTAATACTAACAGAAATGTTTCTGTGCAATTACAGGGGAAAAAAATGTGCAGAAAAGAAATTTTCAGTGCTTGTTCCTGCTCTCCTGCACCTGGCGTATTGCTGAGATTACCTGAATTGGCTAAATGACCAGGGTTAAATCCTCTGGTTTTAAATTTTCCGTACTGGTACTTTGAACCACACCAAGACCTTGGGCTTGGGTACAAGAAATGGAATGAGAAACCAGCTAAACAGGAGTCCAGCCTGGCTTTGTTATGCAAAAACCCCAAGCAACCAAACCTAAATGCAGGAAACTAGTAAACTAAAAGAAAAACATTGCTTCCAGGAGCCACAGGCAGGACTAGTACCTCAGGTAAGGCTGGGGTTTCTTAAACAGAGGTTTCAATGTGCAGTATTGCTTTAAGAACAGCACCGTGCAGCTGATATTTTCTTTACTGCCAATAAAATGCAATTAAATCTCATGAATTAATATATTCACTTCAGGAAGAATTCCCATTCTTTTCTTCTGATATCAAAATGGAGCCATCATCAGTCAGTTAGTTAAATAGGGGAATCCAGAGAGTAAGTAAATGGAAGAGCTTTCAAATGCAGGGCTGAAAATGCCCAATGAATGTGTAGGGAGCTTCAATAAAAAGATTTTGACTTGTGTTTTCACCCCTTTCCCACTTTGCTCATTGTTTACTGACACTGCTGTGGACACAGTATTCAGTCCCTGCCCGCCCCAGCCCTGGGATGTAAAAATGTCATCTCTATTGTGCTGCCGGGCTCGCTTTGATGCTGCCGCAGCCCTTTGTATGCCCTTCTCAATCCCTTTATAAGGCTGTCCTGATTGTCCATACTGAACATCGCCACAAAAGCTCGTCTTATTGAGAAAATAAAAAAGTCAGAGAGGGGCCAAATGACGGGAGATTGGGCCTTTGCTGTAAAAGACCTACTATTCACATTCAGCAGTCATTTTTTCATCAAGGAATTGCAAAGTTGGGACTGCGACCGTGCCAGCAAAGCCATTTTAGGCACTTTCTTATTAAATTTTTATTTATAATTACTTTTATAATTACCTTTTTTTTTTTCTTTTAATTGCTCGTGTAACACTGAGGACAAACATTAAACCCTAGGAACAACTGCGGAGGGCATTTTCACCTTTTCAAAGAAAACTACTGTATAACTCAAATGTGCGTGATTCATCTGGGAAGTTTAGACAGACAGATTGTATGGAAATTCAACTACATAATAACTGCAAAAAAGGCATCTTGTGATAATAAAAAAAGTCTGAAACAGACCCCATCTCCCCCTGCTATGTAGGAGTACACACATTTTCAACCCAGAACCGGAGACCGAGGGTTTAAACTGCCAGTCTGAAAAACCTCTACCCGTTGTTCTTCCACCTAATGCTATCCAAACTTGTACTGAGTGTCTGTGGGCAGGATAGAGACAAAGGCTGGATAAGGTCTTATTCTTTGGGAATGGGCTATCGGAATGGGAGGACGGTGATTTCATGGCTTTTGTTGCTGAGGTTAGGGACCGAATTCTCTCACTGAATTAGAATAGTAACAAGTGGGACTGGGGATCTCTGGGGCTTTTGTAGTGCACTCATCTGAGAGATTGTGCTTTTCTCAGCCCTTCAGATTTATTTTGCCAAAGTTACAGGGCAATTATGGAAATGCGCCCTTTGAAGCTGGGCCGATTTCTCTTTATTTTCTCTCCCCCCCCGCCCAAAGCAAAACCTCCCTTGCCTCCATTCTTCAGCAAGTTGGCAGTCATTAGGCAGTGGGGCTTTGAGCGGCCATTCAAATATTCTTTTGAATAGTGCAAGAAAGTTTTAATAAATATGTGTTAAAAAATAGACTGAAGCTTTTTGGGAAGGAAGTGTAAAATAGCACCAAGGTAACAACGTCCCAGAAAATCAGCTTTGTGTGTGCAAGGTTCCAGAACATGAGATCCTTCCCATGAAAAGCATCTCAGTGTGCTGGGACTGGGGCTGTCCAGTACATGGGTGTGTATGGCCAAGTGACCAGCTGGGTGCTCCTGCCTTGCCACGCTGTGCAGTTGGCAGCTCCACAACAGCACCGTGCCCCTCGTCCTTCACATGTCCCTAAGACAGGCCCAGGACAAACAGAATTGTGCTTTCACATCTTTGTACATTATTTATCATCAGAGTTTGGAATCTTGATGCTGCATGTGAACTAAGATGACATATTTTTTACCTTACTTGCTACACTAACAAAGTAAATACGTCTGAAACCAGATGGTGAGACCTGTAGCTAGGCATGTTGTGACCAGGGCTGCTTTTTGCCCAGAACTCAGTTCTGTACATCTCTTTTCACTATCTACTCCCTTTCCTTATTTGTATGAGATTACTTTGCTCTTTTAGCATAAATTTCTGTCTTCCTGAGCCATTTAACAAATGGCCAAATTCAGACTTGGTATTAGAGGGAAGAGATATTTTTGGTGTTCCTCAAAGTTGCACTTTCACAGGGCCTGGCATAAAATATGGGCTTTCCATCATCACCAAAACATGGTAGAAATATGAAGACTTCTTGTCTGAGTCTTGTAACTGAGATACAAATAAGTTTTTTTCTCTTTATAGGGTTTATGAGTGATCCTTGGACCACACATTCAGCAACATGGAACATAAGAGAGATGTGTTTTCTGGATGTTAGGGCTTGCAAATTTAGGAGCAGAAAACTCCTCTTAACCTTGAATGTGTTTAAGAGAATGAAAATCCAGCTCCGACTTCTACAGAAGTGTGCTTACAATAAAGAAATATAAATATTTCTCATGATGGGTGCAGAAGGTTTAATGTCACATCTGTAACATGCAGCACTGCATACAAAGGTGTAACAATTTTCATGTGAGCTGGATTCAGTGGAGTTGCAGAAGGTACCACTGGAGACCATCATATCTCCAGTCTTCTCCTCATCCTCTTCCCCTAGTTCCCTTTCACACACCCAGATTTCTTCCCCAGCCTCACAGGAGTGCTCCCAATACCCTTCCTATTCCTCTGTACCTTCCCCCAGTCTGGTATCATCTCAGTTATTCTGGAACTCATCATATTATTGGGGTCCAGTATTCTGTCCAAACTGGGCCCACTGTTTAAAAACCCTCCAGGAGCTTTGGGGTGTCTGATTAATTTCAATGTGCACATGGATCTGGTGTACTCTATTTTGTAATAAAGGGAGGAGGACTTGCTGAGTACAGATCTAGGTTCAGGTTTGGCTAAAAAAACCTTTAAAATGAGTTTAGGTTCTAATATGCTGCTCTACTCCAAGGGCATTTCTAATCTTAAAAAACTTAAAAGTCAGGTTAAGAAAAGGCAATAATAATTAAGAAGCTAATAATATTAAGAAGCTAATAATATTAAGAAGCTCCTGCTAATAATATTAAGATCTCATCCATACAGGGTAGGGAGTTGACTACTCTGAAAAATGGTAGTATTTGTGCCACATGGCATAACTCTGGGAAACATGTAATGGGGCCAGTGATGATGTCTTGCTAGGGAAATAATCTAGGGAAATTATTGCAATCCTTCCACTTCTGCCTTTGACAATTTCTAATTTTTAATTTATTCTTAAATCTACATAAAAAAGAGCACACTTACATTTTGAGCCTCAAACTTGTTGCAGAGTCTGGCTTTCCACTGTTTTAGGCTTTAAAACACCAATAATTAAGAAGACTTTGAATCATGTTTGCAAATGCAAGTTGCTGAGCAAAGGGTTGTCCAGCTTCCCCAGGTGAGGGCCCTAGAGCAGTCAGACTTCTCTCCCCTGGCAGCTCCAGCCTGCAGGTGGTTTGGGGGATGCCTTGTATTAATCTGGCCTTTAGGCCATGAAGACTGATCACCGTGACAAAGTCTCTGCCTGGAGGAAAAGGTCACAGATTTTGAATACTTTAGATATTTTGTCAGCCACTTCTGAAGATTGTAAAGAAAATGGGTTTCCGTGTTCAGTGCTGTCAAAAATAACCCTCAGGATGCAATGCTTCTCTTTGTGCTTGCGTCAAAGCCCACAAATAGGTAGGGCAGTCAGCAACAGGGTGAGATCTTCCAGATGCCTTGTCTTATGGGGAACAATTCTGGCTCATCTGGGCAGAATTTTAACCTCTGAGCCTTCTATTTGCTCTTCAGTGCAAGCAAAACACCAGGTCAGAATTATCACTGTCAGTGTCTCAAAGGTTTAGAAATTGAGCATTATAAACAGTCATGATCAATTCATTTATGGTACAAGGGACAGTGCCTCCCCACTAATTCTACAAATAGACTTTAGATATGGGTATCTACTATTTGACTGTCAGTGGGAAGTGTATATCTCATAAGGTTCTGACCTGGTTATCTTCTAACCCCAAGCAATTAATCACCAGCATCTAACAGGGAGTAGCTGTGCACAGCAGCATTTGGTGTCCAGCCTTTTCACGATAATGCTTTTACCTTTTTACAACTATCAGACCTATACCTTTCCTCAGGGTGGGACCACTTCTTTCTTTTGGACAAGAACTGGCTAAAAATCAGCCTCTCTGAGCCAGAACCCACCAATTCCAGTCACTTTGAAAAAACCCCAGTGAAACAAAACATAAATACTCCCTCAAAACAGAGAATCTTGTGCAGTAAAGTCACCAAACGCTAAGATGTCAGTTAAAAGCTGTGCTGCACAGTGGGGCAGAGGAGAGCATCATCCCCCCTCCATGTGTGTTGTGTTTCTCATGCCTGTGTGTGCAGGAGAGGATGGGGAGAGGACCAAAATCTGCCATCCTGTCAAGCTGGCAGGGAGGGCTGGGGACTTCCCCACTGTTTCTGTTGTGAGCAAGAGGAATGGCTTTGTCTGCAGTGGGCTGTGCAGAGTTGGAGTAAGGTAGTGAAGAATCAGGCCCAATTGATTCTTTGTAGTACTGGAGCTTTGTTTTGAAGTGCAATAAAAATACAGGTGGCAGAGGAGATAATGCACGGTACCGTTCCTTTGGGACACTGGGGAGACGGTAAGGAATTCCAAAATAAGGAGCGTGGGTTTTCTTCTAGCATTGATCACAAACACTAGTTCAAGAAAACACCCAGAAGTAGTAAATATGTAAATTTGTTATGAAAGAAGAACCTACAAGTACCCGCTATGTTACAGAATTTGTCTAAGGATATTTGATCCTCACGCAGAGTTTATCAGATTATGGTTTAATTTGCACATTCAGGGTTTCTTGGTTGGTTATTTTTTGTTTTGCTTTGCTTTTTTTAGGGGGGGTTCCCCTTTTAAAAAGCTTTTCTTTCTCTTCTGCTTCAATACTTGTACTGGAGGTATTGCACTTCTGCTAAGATACAAGAAGTATGTTTACAGGGCAATATAAATCAGGTTTGGAGATTACCAATTTCATATAAATTAGATGGAAGAGTACTGTTCCGCTATTTTGTTGTCTAAATTATATGGAAATTGGTCTTATGCAAGGAGTAAGTCCTCACAGAACAGGGCCCTTAGGCTTTTGGTTTAATTATCATAAGCTTCCA
The DNA here is from genome assembly GCA_013401135.1 of Cettia cetti. Taxonomy (NCBI): domain Eukaryota; kingdom Metazoa; phylum Chordata; class Aves; order Passeriformes; family Sylviidae; genus Cettia; species Cettia cetti. Next base: position 12,205 of record VZUI01002596.1, read on the forward strand.
TTTAATTAAACTTATTAAATGGTTTGGTGTAAGAGCAGACTATCGTTTTGCAGAAGCTTTCTGAAACAGAAAAATATTTATGCCCTAGCTGCTTGGGAAAGAAGTATCACTTTTCTTCAGAGATGCTTTACTCAATATAAGGGCGAGGGCCTCCAAGGCCATCCTCAGAGGCACCTTCAAACTCTGTACCCAGAGAGGCATTTCAACCTGTTCCTCACTTCAGAGCCTGCAAGTTCAGTTTGTCCTGCAGCTGGCATTTCACTTTACAGGCTAGAAATTATAGGACAGTGTTGGCATAAAAAGGTGTGGATGTAAGTGAACCAGGAATACCTAGGAACTAAAAGAAAGTCCTAAACCGTCAGAACAGGGAGGCTTTGGAACACGACAAATCCCCAAACCATCCAACCCCAAAACCCAACCCAGCCTCAAAACACGCACTTATTTGCTTTCATCAGATCAGTTTGATAGATAATTTGGGCATTTCATGATATGGTGTCTGTATGAACAGGAGATGGGACTCAATGGCTGAGGAAGCCTCCTCCAGCCTTGTGTTCATGGGAAATCCTTTTGTGAGGCTTTACTGTCCTGAAAATAGCTAGATAATGGGATTGACCCCAAGTGTCCTGGTCACTTTCATATACAACCATTGTCCATGGTATATATCAGTTTAAGCAGGAGAGGCCTTATCTGAGACACAGATATTATAAAAGTCCTCATTCTGATGTATCTGACTCACAGTGACTTCCTACAGATCCTGCCTTTATTTATTGAGTCTATAATACAGTTTCTGGGAAACGTTGCACCCCTTGTTTTATTCAACAAGGTTTAAAACTTTATTTGGGTTGAAAAAATATACTTATTGATATTATTTTCCCAGATATTATGTTGTGGAGTAGCACTATGTATTAATTTGTGGTACTGTGTACTGACTCCTTAAAAAGGAATAATTAGAAGAATAATTAACTGAACATGTGAAATAGAGATGCTTCTTCAGGGACATTTGAGAAGCTGATTAATAAGAGGAAGGAAGGCTCCTGAGTGTCAGGGACCTAATAAATATATTTAAGTACAAATAGGTAAAAAAAGAAAGTACACATTACTAATGTTGATAGAAAGCCTTAACTGCCTAATGCATTTCAGAAATTGGTTGAGAATAGTTAATCTGTGTGATAACATGACCCTCAGGGTTAGTTAGATCTGTGAATTCTTATCCCCCTGGGGACTTAGCAAGTTTCCAGAGATTCACTGCAAATTCTTATAAGGAAAAGGCATTCACAATTGGAAGATTTCATGCAGGTTTTACTTCAGAATACTCGTGTCACACAAACTCAAATTTGCTGAGATAATGGCAAAGAGTGCAACTCAGTACTAACCACACTGTTAATTTAAATTTTCACTTTCTAAAAACACAGTCATGCACATTTGGATTTATTATGGGAATCACATATAACTCTAGATGAAAGGAAGTATTTTACTGTAACAATACTTGATTCTTAGTTGCTTCTCAATGCTAAATTAAACTCTGTATGTATATGCTGAAAAACAAATGTATCAGTTGCTATTTTCTTCATTAGATCAGGCATTTCTTACACACCCTTTACAAAAATTTCATGGGAAACTCACAGAAAAACCCACCTAACTGACATAGACTGGAACCATAAAGAGCTTAGTATTTGCAGCCTCATCAGTGTTTTAAGAATACTGCCAATGGGAAGGCAAAACACATTTTTGAGAGTTCAAAAGAAAATGTAGGCAGTGTAACATACTACTGACCCCAGCAGTGGCTGATCATCAAGTTCCTTCTCCCAGACCCAGCAGGCACCAGTGCTGCTGAGGAGGATGAAACATATCCTTTTGTGAGCAGGGGAAGCTGGAAATGGGATTTCTGTTTTGCTTGAGATGCTGTGTCCCAGCTGGCCCAGGAGAGAGATGCAAAATGAAAATTTCTTTAGAGAAGGCAGTTTTTACACTGCCATACAGGACTATGAGACTGGGATTTCCAAAGGAGTTAGTTAGGCATCCAATTCTCACTGAAATAAATATATCAGCGGTAGAAGTTAGTGACATGTTATAGGAGAAGCTTTTTCTTTTGAAGAACAAGATGGATTCTCTTCTTAATATGGTGTAAATGTGCAGAAAGGGGTAAAAGAAAGGAAATACTCTGAGTCTGCAGCCGGCAGTATCATGGATTGAAAGAATCTGTATGTTCTCATTTGTGTGGGGAATCTGTTGATTCATTCACATCCAACCTGTGTTTTAGCCCAGACTGTAATCCAGGGTTTGTGTTCCTGCACAGCATTAAAAGAGGTGAGTGAGATCAGAGGGCAATGATCCTGAAACTAAAAATCAGCTGCATATTTTGGGCATGTATCTTTGACTAGATGCCTTTGGCTCACCCTCTAAAGTAAAGCAAGATTTGTTTCTAGCAGTGACCTTGATATAAATGGTATAGAAGATATACTTTTCAGCTGATACTGCAAAAGGGAGTGCTCACTGCATAGTTGTGCATAGGAGGTCCTGCCGAAAATACTTATATATAATTTAACAAAAAATAAGCTTTTGTACTAAGAAGTTACAGCTTAAAGCTTTCTTATTTGGGAAAATTCCAGCCTTTGTGCTCATATCCCAGTTATTACAGTAAAGACTTCCAAATGGGAGATATTTTAGAAGAAAACAGTACCAGAGTGATAAGGGTACTGTGCTTATTTTTCTTAAAGCATTGGTATGCTTTTAGTTCAACAAGGAATTTTAAAAGGTTCTAGATGAGATGGTACAAATCAAACATATTCTTATAATATTTATATAAAATATGTCAAGAAAAAGGAATAACAGGGACTATTACAAAACATTGCCTGAGAAACAAGAACAATGGCAGGGTCAGACCCTATTGACCACAGCTTGATAGAGCAAGCACAGGACAACAGAAATTATTTTAGAAACACAAGGTTTTACTAATTAAGAACAACATTTCCTTTGCCATTCCATGTAACTGTCCATTAAATGTGGGAGGATGCATACCTAGAAGAATTGCGTGGACTACCATGGCTGAAAATACACACACTGGCCAAACCAAAGTAATATCTCTTGTCTCTAGAATTAGTATTTCTTACTTTGGTATCTTTTCCTGTAAGGATATTAACATACTGATAACATTAACGGAATGAAAAATTATTAGCAATGACAGAAAGGCAAGGAAGATTGGTGAGTAAGATCCAAGGGTATGAGGGGAAAGATCAAAAAACATCACAGAGTCTATCATCAGTCTGTTCCTGGGTACCTAGGAGGGAAAGTGAAGCTTCAAAAAGATGAGAAGAAAGCTTATGATGGGGGTGACAGAAGCAGCTCCTCTCCAGGACAATGACAGAACAGTAATTATAGACAATGATGACATGTGATGGAGAGCTTTACCCTCCAACTTTACAGGAAATGATCAGGGTAAAACACATGTATCAACACACTCTGTGAAAGGAGGAATAGGGGAAGAAAGGAAGGGTGAAATGGATCCTCTGCCACTGCCCTATCACCATGCTTATGCTATCAGGAGTGAGGACAACCCAAAGCAGGAGAAACAGAGAGAGGCGTCCCTCTGCAGGGCACTTCTGAGCTGAATGTGTGGTGGCCAGGCAGTCCCTGAGTCCTGGATGGTGCTCAGGGCTGCTCCTGGAAGGTCAAACCTTCCTCTCACACAGCAGGAGCCTGCAAGAATCCCAGATCAGTGCTGGATGCTGCCAACAATGACCCCGAAATGCATGTATTTATTTCAATTTGTAATCCATATATTTATAGTCCTTCCTGCAGGCTGAAGACTACTAAGAGAGCATTACAGGGAACGTTTGAGCTGCAGACTCCCCTACAGAAAGATGGAAGCAGCGCCAGTGTGGAAAGCCAGCCAGCAGCCTCTTCCCAGCGCATCCCGCTCTGCAGCAGCCAGTGGCTGAGGGCAGTGCTGCTCCAAGGAGGGCTCTGGTGCCCCCCAGGAATACCTGGGCAGCCTCACCCTCACCTGCTGCTCACACACTGACCTGCCAAGGGTGAAGGCAGGTGGGTGGCCAGGGGCAGGGTGGGAGTGCCCTGTTGGGTTGGGATGCTGCTGGCTCGTGGTGCACAGCAAGGAGAGTCAGGCCGATGGAGAAGCATCAGCCCAAGAGCCCTGCTGCCAGCCCCACTGAGAGAGTGTTTGCTCCAAAGACAGATAAATGCAGGAATTTCTCCCGTTTGCATGCACGTACACATGTTCACTCTCACACACACAGATACTATAAGGCTCAATAAAAGATCAAAAGCAAATAAATGAAGCAAATTAATGAAAAGGAAGTGTAAGACTGTAATCACACCCAACCATGCAAAAGAAAAAAAAAAAAAAAGGAGGTCCAACCAAATTAGTATGTAATGCACTACTTCAGACAGATGTTTGAATAGGAACAAAAGGAAATAAGGAGGAAACCCATACAATGCTGGTTTGAGTACTTTCAGTAATATGAAAAAAAAAAACAACCCAAAAAAAAGAGGGTAATTTCCCATTTAGCCTGCAGCAGAAATAAGGCCAGATTCTGATCCATTGAAGATACACTTCCCGTTGTCTTCAACAAAATCACCATCCAGCCCCTGCAATAACAGCTGAGAAACATGTTTCCTGAACAAAAAAGGGCAGGGCTATGTCTCGCTGGACTGGGGGCTCCTGGGCATGGATTAGCAGTTAACCTAGGCACAGGCTTCTGCTGGACTCTCACAGTACTTTTCTTTCTGTTTCTCTCTATTATTGCCCACAATTTTTAACCATGAAAATCACAAGTGTTTTTTAGCATGTAGAATTTGAAAACATTTGTTTCCAGTTGTGATCATAAAGAGATAAACAGACTTCTGCTAGCATGACAGCTGCAGCATGTAACTTCAGGAAACGGCCACTGCAGCAAACATGGTACAGAGCACCGTATCTGCACAGGCACAACTGCCTCCCCAAAACTGTACAAGTTTCTCAATCTAGTCTATCTACTTACTCAAAGAATAATTAAATATCTGTTTATAGGGAGAGGGTACACACAGTTTCCAGTGATTCCCAGCATTTTCATGTCCTCCACAGTTTTTGGCATCAAAATACTCAGTTTTAGTGCAGTCACATCTTCGACATACTACTTTAGGACACAGTAGATTGGATTTGGACTGATACTGGTAAACAGTAAATTTATCACTCTAATTTTGCCATTTCAGAATCTCGTTCTCAGATATTAGAAATGTGTTCTGTAAGATGTGATTTATACAAGAGATTAATAAAATGGTTTTCTTGACTCCTCTGTTTTCCCATGCAGAAAGGCTTTCCCATTAGCATAAGAGTCTGCATCACACCCCTTGTTGTTTCTTAAAGTCCTTCTCAGTTCTCTCCTTCACAGATGGGCAGCCTAAATTATTTATTGGTACTGTGGAGGGGCAGGGTCATCAGCAAACCTCAGATCACAGTCAGACTGCCAGATTGTCTTTAACATGAAGTCTTGGCTATCACAGTTCTCTCCACTCCCTTCTCAAGATAGATCCAGAAGGTGCCAGAAAACACCAAAACCTGCCCATGGATGCCTGTAATCTCAAAGCTGACACTTACCTTACTTTGTTGTTGGGCAGGGATGATGACTGAGTCTCTTCAAATGGAGTTTTAAGAGTTGGATGAAGGATTTCTTGTCTAAACACCAAAATCAATTCTTGACTCATCACACCAGATTGAGGAAAATGCCTTTTGGAAGCAAACAAAGACATTAGAGACTTTCCCATCCACTGATCTGCAATCAGCTCAGGTGCAGGACTTGGTTCACTGTCCTATCTGCACTTTGAATCTTTGAAGAACCTCTGAAGAAATCAACTCCCTGAGTGGCAAGATCATGAGTTTGCATACTGTGAAAGGCCAGAGTCCAGGAACAGAGCCACAAAGCTGAAACCTCATCTCTCCATATCTCAGTTCCATCTGAGAGCTGGGAAAAGGGAGAATGGCTTATCAGTAATTTTATACCCTAGGAGTACAAGCCCAACTCCTCCACTGTCATGCATGACAATTACTGATTACACTACCAAATCAACCTAGAGTGTCATTCTGCTGTTACTCTCTTATAAATGAGGCTGAGAGGCACCGGAGATCTGGAGTGCTTGTGAGAATTACAGTGACACCACTGCAAATTGTCTTGTATTTTAGTTATCAAGGAAGTCAAAAGAACTGGCCTTGCCAAGAAGTATCCTGCTGCTGCAGCAAGATCACTCGTGCTCCCAACCTACCTTGTTTATAAAGTTATACATTTACTTTGGAAGTCAGCAGAGCTATCACAGAGGTGAACTCCATGTAATTAGGAGACAGCATCAGGTGATAAAAATGCAGAGTAAGTCCTAGCAAGTGAGGCAAGCAGGGTTTGGTGGTCTTGACTGCAAGGAAGAGCACAGAACCAGAGAAAGTATATTCATCAATAGAGTGCAAAAACTGCAGTTGGCTGTGACACCCACCTTGATGGGCCTTACAACATTACCATCATTTCTCTAATCTGTCCTGTTTTCTTTTACCATCTGTCAGGCTTCCTTCCCAACCATACAAATATTCTCTGATCTGGTAATCCTTGCTTGGTCCCCAAAGAGGTGCCTTTGTGGTTCACTTTTTTGTTTGTTTTGTTTTCATTTGTGGGTGTTTTGTTAGTTTGTTTTTGTTTTGCTTTTTGTTGGTTTTCTTTTTAAAATTTTATTTAAATAATTTCTACTCCCTTATGCTAAAAAAGAAACATGGCAATCCATCCAAATAATTAAAGGAAACAGAAATTATTGGATAAATTAATTTGAACATGCAATTTTAATTCACTGTGTTTCCCCATTATTTTACACAAAGCACCAGGATAATAGTGAGATGCTCTTAAAGTGAATATATTCAGAGGCTCAACTTTTTTTCAACCACAGCAGAATAGTAACTAGGAAGTGTTTAACAGACTAACAGATAGAGAAAGATTTAACAAAATTAACAGATCAAGAAAGATGTGAATGAACCTTAATTTATCCCCAAACTGCACATATTTTTTTTAGAGTTGCACATAATCTTTTGGGGAAAACAAATCTACTTGATTGAGTATTTACATACTTGTGTGACAAAGTGCAATGACAAAGTTTACAATTGTTTTATACTCAAACATTTTTGTAATTGCCCCTGAAAGGCAGCAATTTTCTGATGCTGTACTAGATTATGATATAATACCCCTTAACAGCTGAATATGGGTCTGGGGCCAAGCAGCCCTGGAACAGTATTTATGCTAATTAAAACTAATTCCTTTGCAAAAGTTTCAGTCTTAGCAAACAATTTAAACCTAATGTGTACCTCTGAGTTTACCTTTCTTCTTATGTTAAGAAAGTATTTGTAGTAACATTGTCGTTAGGCAGTTATGTTTGTGATATTAGATACATATGATGGCAATTAGAGGCAGAACCTCCAAAAATCCTGGTAATATACCCAGGCATGGCTTTAGCTATTTTAAACAGATTTATACTTAGGGCATCAAAGAATGTCACAAAGAGAAGAAAATATGGTAACTGTTGCTTTAAATTATAGCTATCATTACTTCAAAAGGATATTCAATCACAAACCACTGCAAACTTAAACTATTTATGCCTTCTGACACTGAAAGGAAAGTAGGCAGTTTCAGCCTGTCATCTCTTAATACTTTTTTTTTTTCTTTCCTTTTTTTTTTTTTTTTTTTTTTTTTGTGTGTTTAATAAAGGAAAAGTACTGTTTGGTCTAAGAAACAAGTTATAAGTCCAGGAGGAATGAGTTAGAACAGGTCTCCTGCTTGTTTTTGACCTTTCCCTGTCTGTCAGGCTCATTAAGTATTTCAGGTTCTTTGCTAGTTATTTTACAACAGCTATTGGAAAAATGGAACAAACCTGTGCAATGGTCTTGCTTCAGCTGCTTGGACATAACATTCAGCAGTGTTTGCCCAGCAAAACAATTCCTGTGTCAAGTAGTAACAGGTAGAGCTATTTCCCCCTACAAATCAAAAATACAAAAGTGAAGCCACAGTTGCTTGCAGAGTAAATTTTCAACAAAATCATAAGATCACAATTAAATTGTGCACGGGAATTCCTGACCTCTTCTGGTAACAAGAACACACCTCCCTGCACTCAAATGTTTAAAAGCAAGGAACCTTCTGTTCAACAAAATGTATAGAGATTGACCATGGAATGGTCTGCAAAAACTAGCAGGAGTTTCAGGAGGTAAATAAAGTAAAAAGAAAAAAAAAATCTATATGTGCCCGCTACCCCTTCCTCTTCAGATGCACTCAATGTGTTGAGCAAAGAGCGACAAAGTGTCATTAAATTTGAAAACAAAATAAAAAAAAGAAGAAATGCCTAATGAGCAGTGAAAGGGATCTCATGACAAGAGAAGGGAGAAAAAAGTGTGTTCTCTGTGGAAAATACATTCCCAAAGCAAAATGAGCACCTTATTCCCAGCTGCAGGGAGGAAGGCAAACACAGAAATCTTCCGTTGGGAACTGGGTGGATGCAGGGGGAATTCCAGATAATTTGTAGTCCAGGCTTTGGGGGACCAACCAGCAGAGTCTCAGTAATTTTTCCAGGCAGATGCAAGCAGCTCCCAGCCAAGCTTGTGGAGCTCCTGCCTCATGACAAAACAATGAATTATCAAGTTTGAATTACAATATTTTCATCACAGAGATATATGTACTCTTGCTCTCCAGCAAGAGCAAAGGAGCCCAAACCAAGAATCAAGCCTTTTTTCCAGAAAGAGGGAATATTTCTGAAGAACATTTCAATTTTGAACGACACTGGTCCCACCCATGACAGTGACAGGATTTCTATCAGGGTCTCTGCTGTGGGAGTGCATGGTTAGCAGTTGAGCCCCTCCATGATCAGATGTTTCTGGCTGATTTTTCTGCTCCCAGGGCAACTGGTTTGAGCCCCAGGTACGTGGCAGAGTAGCACAAGTCAGGATCACGACCCTGTGGAAGGCAAAGAGGTGCCTGAACAAGAAACAAGGCAGTTCCCAGCCCAGACAATTTCAGGAGGGTGCGTGCAGCGCCTCTGGAGCAGCCAGCTCCATGGACCAGGGCTCCCAATGCCCCTGACCCAAGTGCTGAAACCACGTTGGTTCTGCTTGGTGTTGATCCTCTGCACCTACAGTGAGAGGGAAGTCAACATCAAACAGTTTCAGCACAGAACACAGGGCCTGACATTTAGAAAAACATCTGGTAAGAACAAGAAAAGGAAGAACCAAGTGTAAGACATGTTGTCACAACTCCCACTTTGGCATTTTATCTGTATTTCAAAACATGCAGGTAGCATTTCTCATAATTTGAGCTGGGATTTTTTTTTTAATCTTTTCTTGGTAGAATCTATTTGTGAAAAAACATTTTTACATTTCTCTTCCCTTTCCAATTCACCAATATCAACTAATTAACAAAACAGCGTACTGTTTACAGATTTGTACCAATCGCCACAGTGAAAAAGAAAGTTAACCAACCCACATCTAAATAAATAAATGGTGGGCATCTATCCTTAGCAAGATTACTGACAGTAGTTTGCTTAGGCACAGAGTCCAGAACAGCTTCTCCCCAGAAAGATTTGTGTGCTTTTTGGTCTGAAACATTGTCCCAGCTTGGTTATTATTTTCTTTTCTGCACAAGCAGGAGAGAGTTCAAAGACTAGGGAGCAAGAGTAAATATCTTCCCTTATGTGAATTAAAATAAAGAAATACTACTAAGAAAAAAAAAAATCTCTGGACCCTTAAAAAAGAGGTAGAGATATAATGAAGAGACAAAAATTACTACATGGAGAAATAGCTGCAGAATAAATGTAAATGACAATAAAACCAGGAGAACCTTCTAGATGTTTCATTCCACAGTGCCACTGTCCTTTCCCAAGGGGACCACTGTACCTTTCAGGTGACTTTAAGTACCTCCCTGGTGGTGTCTGGTCTCTGGAGACCCAGCAGGAAGGAGCTGTTGGCACTGGAGCACAGGCAGAGGGGAAAGGGCTGCTGCCCGTCAGCTCTCTGTCTTTCCATTGCAGGTAACTACTGTTTTAAGCAAATGGTTTCAGGGATTGGAATGTGGCAATAACTGATCTAATTAGTGTAGGCTGTAATCTAGGAGGGTTCATTATGTCACACGCATTATGACTCCTGGGTATTACTAAAGGACTCATATGTAGTAGTTGAAATGAATTTCTCTGCACACACATAGCGTCACCCATATAGCTATGGTAAAGTAGCTTTAAGGTGATCTGACATATTTAAAATCTCTGACTTTGAGCAGGGTTAAGTTTCCAGACAGTAATAAACAGATCAGCAAATAGTACAGATTTACTTCTTGCCAAGAGAAGGGAAAAAAAATGAAATGTAATGGCTATTTCAGATTGAAATGGCAAGTAAACTCTGTGACAAAACTACAAAGGAAACTAATAAATCATGCCAGAGGAAATAAATACCATAATTAAAGACATACACACATACAAACTTGACAGAGACTTTACGTTTCTGGGTACAATACCTGTTTACTTCATGTAATATGGAAAAAGTTTAATGGCTCCTTAAGAGAAGTCAGTTATTTATTATTTCTGCTAAAAGCCCTCACAAGCCTTCCCTCAGCAGGAAAGCAAGCCTACACTCCAGGTAACAAACCCAGCCACATGAATTACAGAGCAAGACAAATGCATAAAAATGTATAAGCAGCTTTCAGTACTACAATGCTGAAGTAAAAAACAGGTTATAATTAAGGTTAATTTAACCTCTAAGAAGGTTACAAATATAACCTCTATTATTTGCATCACTTATATTATACAAATATAACCTCTATTATTTGCATCACACCAGCTAGGTATTTCACAGCCTTTGCTTTTATTATGGAAAACGTTCATTCCCACACAGATACAAATATGCTTTTCCCTTTGACTTACATAGTGTCTGATGTAAAAAAAAAAAAAAAAAAAAAATCTTCTGGAGAGCACTTATGCCTGTGCTTAACATTAAGCAGTCCTTAGAGCCCCTGCCTGCACCTTCTTAAATCAATATTAAAGCCTCTGTTAATTTCATTTGTTCATGATCCCCACTCAAGGGGAAAATGCCACCGTGACATTGACATTAGTGACTTCTGTGGTGTTCCATTCTGAACACACTCATCTCCAGCCCTGATCTAAAATTAACTGAAATGATTTAATTCTTTACTTACTTTCATATGATTTGCATTGGACCTGCCTTCTTTTTAGAAGTCACAACTCAGTGTTATTTTTTTCTCAGCTTCCTCTTGAAAAATTAAATTGTACAAAATTCAGCCCATAAAGTAAGACTATCAGAATTAAATTCTGTATGTAGAATATAGCATTGCTTAACCAGAAGTGCCAAGCTGTATATGAGGCTAACATGAAATGCTGCAGTATGAGTTGTTTTTGTTTCATTGCAATATGTTTTAGGAGCTGGAAGCACCCTGGACTATAATCTAAATCTAAAATCTAAATCTAAAAATTTTTTTGAAAAAATTCTTTCCCCTTGAAAGCTAAAGACCTAACTGGATGACTTATTTCCATTATTTTCTAACCCAGATGGGGGTTCAATATATCTTAAATGGTTTTTTTAAATCTCAAATATAAATTTAATTTCCAGATACAAATTAGATTCCCATTCTCTTACAAAACCTTCTCTAATGCTGTTACCTCCAGTATCCTTTTTGATGACTAGGTATCAAATGTATTTCTAAGTGGGTACCAAACCAGATAGAAGGACTGACTGTATTTAGTCTTTAATTAAATGCTGGTAGATTTCCTTCAATAGTGTTAAGCTCAGAAGTGAGAAAATATAATTAAATGATGCTCCTACGCAGGCAATGATCAGCATTCTTGCATGCAAGGTGTGGTAGCGCAGTAAGCTAAGGATTACTTCTGAGTTTTAGTTTTATATTGAAATTCTCATAGCTCAGGAGAAACCCTATTCTGTATGCATGAAATATTAACCAGGCAATTGTCCTAAGGATGCAGTGGATTTATTAGAGTCCATTAATCTGATTAATTATCGGATTGCTGACAAGTTAAGTGTCTCAGTGCTGTTAAAACTAAGTATATTTTAAACGTATCTGACTTCCTCCCATTGTCTGTCATCCCACTGAGGATGTGGGCAAATAAAAGGTTGCTATCATAAGAGGTTGCTACCCTGTGGAAGCCCTGGTATCATTAACAAGCAGAGGAAAGCCTCAACATGAAGAGCTGGTGGATTGTACAAGGTTTTCAAAGATACTGAGGCAGGAATTGAATGACAGCAGAAAAGGAGGTTAATCTTTAACACTCCTGTTCTAAATGGAAATATTTCCAATACTAGTGAACTCCTGCAATTTCCACATGCACATCTAAAACATTCCTTTGTGTGGACATGTCCTACGTGATGTCTTGGCAGAAACCAAGAGACACAGACTCTGATCTTAGCTCTGCCACTGACCCGCCCCGTGACCCCGGATAAATCATTCCACTGTTCTGTTTCTCTTCTTACTTTGCCTGTCTTGCTTCTTTAGAGCACAGGTTCTTCATACAAGGAGCCAACCTCTAGTTACCTTTTTGTCTGACATGTTGAGGCCCTGATCTCAGATGAAGCCTTGAGGACCTTTTGACAATAATAAAAATTGTGGTGAGGAGTGGACGGTACTGACATTCCCAGCCCTCATTCCATCCCAGGAGGTACACCAGCATCAGCACAACCACACCTACAATACAGCATCATGGATTTTAGCTAGGAGGTAGGGGTTAGAGAAGCAGTCATGCCTTACTGGAACTACAGGTAAGAAAACAGACCTGTGTAGTCCTTTCTGTTCACTGCTGGAAGTTTTACTTGCATTAAATAATAGTTATTTTTCCATATTGTGAGATGAAAACCACAAACTCAGCCTGGAGAGCCAAAGCAAATTGTATCAACAATCCAGGCTAAATTAAAGTGAGCTATTCTTTGTCTTTCACTCCTTTCCCCCAGCACTGTGCTGAAGACAAAAAGAACAAAGCAAACTCACTCTAGAATAAGACATAGCTGCTAGTTAAGGCAGTCTCAAGATGTGGCATCTGTTTGGCTGGAAGGGTTCAAATTCACACCTCACCCACCTCAGGAAAACACTCAAACAATCAGTGTCTTATCCAAGACTGGACATATTTCTCTTCCTCTTGAGGCTGTTTGTCATGGAAGATTGACCCTGCTCTGCTACTTTGGGCCTCAAGTTTGGGAGATTTTAATCCTGCTGTGGCTTAGGGTCTCTATTAGGCACACAGTCACTCAAGAAGGGCACAACTCCAGCAGGGCTCCCTTTAGCACCCCCTAAATTCTCCTTAGCATGGCTTCTGTGACTCCTTCTCCTGATTGCCTCAGACAGCTGACTTGGCTGAGTCCCTCCTACACCCTTGTCTTACAGGAAGGCATGCTCAGGCATGGCCTTAGCAGAGGTGTTCAACAAGGATCAAGGTGAGAAAGCCAATCCCATCCTCCATGGGAATGGCTCACCTGTGCTGCTTGAGCTTCATGGCATTGATGAGAAGATTATCTACAGCTCCTGTGCTGAAACACATCATGTCTGGCACCGAGACTGTGTTGCTGTAAAACCCTCCAGGTGATTCAGATCTTCAGCTGGGGGATGCTGTAAGACTGAAAGAACTGCTAAAAATGATATTCCAGGACTACACTGGGATGTAGCTGTGTGCTCATTCCAGCCCCAGTGCAAAACTGAGATCCCCCTGGGCAGTTCTTCCACCTCACACCTCCAAGGTTCTGCCTCTGTCTCCAAGGCTGGTACCTGCCCCATGCCTCTCAGGTATTGGAAGGCTTTGGCATACAGCCTGTAAATTGGAGGAGGATTGGCCACATCCTCACTATCAGCTCTGTCTCTACCAGCAGTACCGTCTGCCTCCTTCAGCACAAGAGTTTTGGTGTCCTGGGAACTTTGGCAGATCTGTGAAAGCTACCAGAATGAATCTAGGTAAAAGAAACGTATCCTGAATCACTAGGATAAACATCCTGGGTCACTTTTGAGCCACATAAAATAGCAAAGAAAACTTGTAACAGTTTTGATAAACAGGTTTTGCTACTGTGGCCCCAAAAAAACTCACTCAAAAATACAGAATAAAGTCAAGACTGCAGGATATAAGAAACTCATAGTTTTTATCCTTTCCAGCTTTTACCCTTCCTCTTTTTTTTAAAATAAGTTTGACCTACTGTGACTCCCAGAAGCTACCTGCTGGGCACATCAGATATATTTCAGTAACTAGAGAATGAGAAATATATGTTAGGCTATGGAATAGAAGCCAAAATAAAAGCTTTCCCATTAGGAATATTAATGTTGTTACTGTCTGAGTTAAGACAGTTATAGACTGGAAGACTCACTTGCTGCCCTTAGTTTGTGTAAGCAGGAATATCAGCAATCCATCCCATGAATAACTACTTCAGCTTGTAGAGTTGGAAGGGAAGGGTGAGAGAAATTGAGGCCTTTTGTCTTGGGTTACATGTCTAAGGGCTAGAAAAACCCTGCTACGTTTTTTTTACCTCTGTAAAAAACAAATAAAATGAAACAGAAGGAAAGAAAAAAGGTCCACCAACAACACAGCAACATGACAGTGATGTGTATAATGATCTTTGGCAGCCTAAGATAAGATCACAGCCCGTGGGACTGTTGGAGCCTGGAGCTAACAGACCCCTGCATTGGGGAAACACTAGAAGTGTACAGAAAAAAAAAAGTTCCATTCCCATATTAAAAAGAAAGGAGAGGTATGTTGCTAAATGTATTCCTTCTGAAGAAACCTTTGAAAATATAAATGTATGAAAACATCTGAGTCACTTCTGCACCCATGAGTGAGTGATCCCCTCTACTCTCACCAGTAATACCAGGAAGGGCTGCTCTACTCCCAGTTTGTCCCAGGAACCATGCTCTGCTTAGTTAGTTCCGTCAGTTTTTTCACTAAAAGTCACAATGCAGGTGTCATTCTCCCATTAAAATTACTATAGGGTTTTTTAAAGTCACTATAGGTTTTTTTTTTTCTAATGCAAACTTCTGCATAAATTTTAAATCCAGAATATAATGAATGGTGTTAATCTAAATTACTGCTGTCACTATCCTATCTCCCTCTGATCTTGGGAGCATGCCTGTCCTTTCCAGAAGATTGTTTGAAATGTTTATAATTTAATTTAAAAAATCTGTTCTGTTCCAAGAAAAGATCTAGAAACCTAAAATCCACAAGTGGCTTTGCTGTTTCTATTGATTTTAGATGGAAGGTGTGAAATACAACAACTAAATGGCAGTGCTAGTGAAAAATCAAGTTATTTATGGTCCTTTTCAGTTGGATTAGTTTCTCTAAATAATTCCTCGTTTATCTGTGTTAGTGTTTGGACTAGTGCAGTGGGAAGAAACAGCAGGATGGGAAAAAGTTTCTTTTTTGGGATGCTATTTAAGCGAATGTCAAATTGTGCCCTGGCTGCTGCTGAATACTGAGCTCTTATGAAAATCCAACCCCTTCCTTGGGTGCTGAACAAAGGGAAGCCATGCTGCTGGTTAGCTTAAAGGACTGGTACCAGAAAAATCAGAGGGTTGGCAGACCTGTGCATGTTTGAACAGAGGAAAATACTCTATAAAGAAATGTTGAGTGGGTGGAAAGTGCAGGGAGCAGCAGTTCTGTGAATCACTTCCTCCCCCAAGGCCTTGCTGTCATTAGGAGTACAGGTGTGTGGTTTTAAAAACATATGTTGTCCATACTGATATTTTAACAAGCGTTAGTCAAAGCAGTAGCAGTTCTAACAGGCATTGACTGGTCAAGATAAACCCTAAGCTCCCCCCTCTGGGTTGTCACAGTCAGCTAACATGTTAAAACTGTTGCTGCTTAGTCCAAGAAAGGATTTTAACATGAGTTAAAAATAAAGTCCTTTTTGTACATGCATGGCTTAAGAGAGAAGAGTCCAAATCCCCTCTTCCAGCAAGAAGAATAGAAAGAAACAGCAGAAAAAGAGGATTAGAAGCAGCACATGTGCTCTGTCTTGCCTGTTTACTTCCCAAGATTTTATTTTGCTTTGCTCCACTTACTGAGTGTGTCACTGGATGCTGACCCAATTAATTTCTGTATGACCTTTCAAATCAGGCCCACATACAGACATGGTCAAGGCATGAATTTCTGGAGCCAAGTGCCCCCTAGTACGTGAACAGGTAAACATTCTGCAAAACAAACTCTCCTGCATATGGTAGTTTTCACCAACTCAAAATCTTTCATCTCCTTAAAAGCATTAGAAACAGAGGATGAGGCAGATACTCTCACATCCAGCCAGCTCAGCCACTGGGAAACATCAGAAAACCTCTCTGGCATTTTCTGAGGTGTAAGACAAGGCAGAATTTGCCCCAAAAGCATGAAAGCAAAGTTTATGTCCATTGCCATGCAACTGCATTACACTAATACTGAATTTGGAGCTCCGTGCCTGGTACTAATCACTCATTCTGAGTCAATTTGAACGCACACTCTCCAGAGGCAGCAGAAGTCTAAACTGAAACACTGTAGGAAATAAAATGTCATTTAACTGGAGAAAGGAAAGAGCCTAGTGAAAGTAAGAGAATTCAAGGGGCACTCCTTTCTGCTGTCATTTGTCATGTATGACACAGGAATGTTGACATCATCCTCTGACAAATGACACTGGCACCTGCATCAGAGAGATATTCTTCAGCAAAATAGAAGTCTGAAAATCCAGCAGCAGGGCACTACTAGTAGGTTCCAGGAGCTTGCAAGAAAGGAAAGATAGATGATGGTAATTTTCTTCCAAAGAGAAACATAAGACTTTTTAAGAACCATTCCCTTTTGCTTCCCCTTCTGCTCCCTCTGGGCTTTGGGAAAATGATTCTGTTTTCTAAATCTAATAGTGTCTTAGACAAGCTATATGTTATCCAAGAGCTAACTTGTGGCACTCATGCCACCACCCAGTCTTGGAGGATAAGTGTCAAGCAGAGAGCTCCAGAAGGCATTCCCATAGGAGAGAGCTTCAAAGGGTCCAGGCTGGCCTTCTCTTGTCCTAAGCCAGCTAGAGATGTCAATGAACAGACTATTCCAGCACCAATACTTCCAAACCTCACCTTTGAATTCACAACTTGTAATGCAGAGGTCTTTTCCCCTTAGAAAGAGCAGGAAAACACATCTCCATCCCACTCCTGTATGCTATACAGCTGCAGGGTGTGTTTGTGGCAAAGGAATTCTCTTGGGGAATGTCTGCACAGCCACACAAAGCCTGCTGTGGTGTGGTTTGACATCAGCAGGCAAAGGTAACTAAAGAAATTTTTTCTCATCTTAAGACAGATACATCACTAGTTTTCTGTGCTGAAAATCCAAAGGCCAGTGGATTAATTGTAATTATAAGGGGAAAGTCCTGCTACTCTTAAAAATGAAAAGCAAATAGATATGTTTTCTCTGTCAGATTCTTTTACTTGGCTGGCTCATGGAATTTATATGCAGCTTGATTTGTCTTCTAATTCTATGATTTATTTATGCCAGAAAAGAAGGGGAAAAATCTATTTGATTTGGAACAGCAGGTTGTAAAGGCAGGAACACAAACTCTGTGACCAAGGTAGCCTGGTTCATCATCAGGAAACCTGCATCCCATGCCAAGGACCTGCCTAGCTACTGGCCAGTGCCAGTTTGTTCTAACCTGCTAACTACTGTCCAGTCCATTTGTCCCTTGCCATCTCCAGGGATCACCATGCAGTGATACGGACTAATGGCCCAGTAATTCTGGGCCAAGAAATATCCTTTTCATCCTGCACAGCCAGCACTGTCTTCCAGATCTCTGAGTACATGAGGGGGGCTGGAATCTGGATGAAGAACAGCTGGCTTAAAACACACCCTAACAAGCCAATACTGGCTGAAAGGAGAAAGCACTGGAAGAAGGAGACAGTACATGGACTAACCTTCACATGCAGGGCTCCTTCTCCAGGACTGTTAAAATATTATGCTGCCCTTGGCTCTTACTGAATCCATCTTTGGTACTGAGCACTGGAGCAGAAGCAATGTCTGTACTCATGATTCTCCTGCTGGGATAACAACCCCACATTCATGTCTTCAATATTGTCAGATTGGATTGTCATAAATTGAGCTATGTAACACATTCTCCAGGAAAATACACTTTCATCTTGTAACCCAGAGAAGCAAAGGAGAGCATATCATACTGATCTGCTCTTCAGACTGCTCTGGACTAGAAACTTGCTAATTAAGCTGCAGGCTTGTGACTGGTGAGTCCCAGCCAGCTGGGCTGGGTGCCTTCCCCTCAGGAAGCCCAAGAACTTTCTGCATCATAGTGAAAGGCAAACAGTAACTACAGATGCTGACCCCTTGGCTTGATGGGGTTAGGTCAGCCCCATTTGAAAAGGCTGCTTTGGCAAAAGGCAATTAATTTTATCTCATCATATTACACATGTGAGGCTATGATCATCACAAAAGATAGTGATGCAATTTTCATACTCAAGCAAATATTTAAGTGCTTAGGCTTGGCTAACAACTTTCTTCAGCCTATTCTTCAGAAGAAAATAGTAATTTCAGGGACTGATGGAAACTGTGTATTCTAACAAAGGTGGGTGACATGAGATTTCTTTTTACTGTACACTTTTTTTTTTTAAAATATGGACATTGTTATCCTTATAGTCTTGATACTGTTAACAGCTTTCCTGTAGCAAACTCTTACTTGATCCGTTTATAACGTTTAGAGCACAGCAATGATGACATAAATTTGTTGTAATGAAGATAAATATTGTCTCAGAATGTCAGAAGGCACCACATCACCCATTAAGTGTTATGCTTTCAAAATACCCTAAAGAAAAGTCTTCTGGGCTGGTTGCAGGAAAATACACACACGTCTGATTTTGATTAAAATGCAAGTTATTGAAAGGTTCAGTTCAGTCCAAATGCAGAATCAACTGTTCAGCCCCATAGATTTAAATGAAGAATAAGGGGAAAAAGCCCTCCTAGGACTCTCCATATTCTCCATGCACGGGCCAGACAATGATCTAATAACAGCAGTGACTTTGGGGATATTTGTTTATCTGCTCTGAGTCCAGTTAAGTGACTCAGAGGTAACGTGGCGTTTCACCGACGTTCTTTGGACCATGTTGTGCTTGGAACTTTATCCTGAAGGAGGCTATTCATAGCAGGCATTCAGGAATGCTGCTGAAGGGGTAATTTGAAGATGGTTGCAAACACATTTGTGGATGCAAATGAGGCGGCCTCGAGTCTTCATACCTTATCTCTGTAGAAAAAAAAGCAAGTATGAAATGGCGGGGCAGGAGAACAGAGGGTTTCTCCCAAAGCAGTGATGCCAGACTGATTCTTCATCCAGGCTACAGCAGGGGCCTCTTGATAGTTTTCATTGTTACACTTCTGACAGCAATCAGGAGTGCAGAATAAGGCCCTTAGCACTGACAAAACTGTGCTCAATCTTCTCTGACCTCTCATTTGAAGGTATGCTTAGACATAAATGTAAGACACAGAAGATTAAGGAGATGGGGGCTAGGAAGAGCAAAGCTGGAGGAAAATATCCTATAAATATGAACTGGGTCATATAAAAAAGATTAAGTATAAAAGACAGCTTTCTTGTAATGTCCAGCTGTTTCTCCTAAATACTTCTAGCAATCCTACATGTGTATAGTTTCAGAAATGTACCGAGAGGGAATACTAGCACTTCACTGAAAAAACACTCTGTAGGATTGCTAGTGGTTCTGGGGCTGTAGTGCTGAAATCTGTCAGGATAGGACAGGAGTTATTTCAACAGTACTAAGTAGCTCTCCCACTGCTTTACTGTGGATTGATCAATTTTCACCCTTTCTTGCCTCTCTGCAGTCACATACAGATGTAAAACAGATTAAGGCTCTATGGAAATAAAACAAAAAAAACCCCAAAAACAACCTAGGACTTTTTTGACTTCCCCTGCAATAAAGTGCAGGGAAAGGTGAATAAAGTCACACAACAGACAGTAACAAAATAACAAAGGTGCTGACTGATAGTTTATTGAGATGACAACTCAGTGAGATTTTAGACATCTCTAGCACAAAGACTATTTTTGTCTTTTCACAAGTTAAAACCTAATGTACAGTCAAGACAACTGCCTGCCTATCTGTTGAAGCTTGTTTCTCCCTGTACCTCTCTCTAACAGAGCAGTACCTGACTGCAAAATAACCCTTCTTCTTTTTAATGTACTTTAGAACTTGAGTTTGACAATGCTTGAAAGGAAACCAAAGCAAAATAACAAACCATTATCAATATATTATTTATGCAGGATCCAAAAGCTAAGAAACATCACTAACAAGTCACTTAAATTTTCAGCCACAGATCTCAACTATGGAAAACATCATTATAAATACCTGGCTGCTGGGAAAACAGTTCAATGGGACGACTGCACTGCGTGTTCTCAACGAGAAGAGTTTGATTGCTGCCTGTGCAGAACTTCTTACCAGTGCAAAAGGAAAGCAAGAGGCTTTCGTTTGCCTTGGCAGCATTTTATACTCCATTTCTTTTGGTGCAGAGCTCTGCACAAGCTCCAGACCACAGAGGACTGATCTCTGGGCTCCAGCTCCCTGCTCAGTCCCTGACCTCTGGCACCAGGGCTTTTGCCTCCCAGCTGCTGACTGGACCTTGCTGCACATGGTATCGAGGCTCTGGAATGCCTCAGAGTTGGCCTCAGACACAGTAAAGATTACAAATTATAGAGCACAGTGGGAATAAAAGAGATGGGTTCCCTGCTCTGACTATCCATCACTGTTTCCTATGTCTCTGGGCAAAGCTTTCTCAACAGCCCAAAGACAAAAATAGCTTGTACATATTTTAAAATGTTTTACTTTCCCACTCGTAGGCTAATAAAAGTCAGAAATAGAGAAGGCATTGATTTTATACTTTCTAAAGTCACTAGTATAAGAGGGCCCCTATAATTTACATTTTCAAATGATAAAATATTGAAGAAAATAGTTAAGACATTTTTTAGTGCAGAATGCCTTTTATACAAATTTCACTCTTTTATCTACAGTATTTATATATGACAGTATCTAATTGCACAAAGCAATTAAACAAGCTTCTGCACAGTCATATGACAAGTGAGAATCAGTGAGATTATATATTTGTTTTGAGGTTTAAAATGTGAAACTGACTGAAAGCTGGATGATTTTGGAATTAAGAGAATACTCACACTGAACCTGATCCTGTCAAATGATCTTAAGGTCTCAGAGATTCCAAACAGATTTTAAACTGAACAATTTCTGTGATGATAATGCCATAAGTCAGAGGAATATTAGATATTTCTAGGAGTTCTGGTTTGTGCCTTGTTGGCCAGCTCCAGGATTTTGTCAGGGACTGTTGACTGCTGAAGGCACAACTGTCACTAGCTTGAGATAAAAGCTCCTAAGGTGATGGCTGCAGATGGGGCAGAGAGAGAGCTGAGTTACAGATACGTATGTCTGGTAGTTTATTATTATTAAATATGAGAAAAGCCCTGAATGCATACACAGATTCCCACAGACACTAATGCACAAACCCATGTGTTTTAGAACAAGGCTTCCCTGACAGCATTTGTTGTACTTTGATGTCAGTCTCAGGAAATATGTTGGCAGCTCCTCCACACAAAAATCTATTTTCCACAAACAGCATATTCTGCCAGAATAAAATTCATCATCCAGACATACAAAGGACACAGGGCCAAGGGCCTTGAGTGACACACCAAAAACCTCAAAACACATGTCTGAGCTGCCACATGACTTGTATAACACTATTCACATACAGCATGAAACTGCAGCGCTGTAAACCACATCTTCATATTTTGCAACATCCTGTAAACTCATTGCAGGGAAACAATAACAGATACTAAAATGGTTTGGTGGGTGATGACAGAGCCCAGATAATTTTTTTTTATTTTCTTTCAAGGCATGGGTGGAGGGTGAACGGATGGGAAGTCAGTCCTTCTATTCTGTCAACACTAAATACCCAAGTTGTGTATTTGTTAAGGAATAAAGGTATCTCAGCTACTGTTCTGTGGAAATAAAACATTGCTGAAGTCATTAATTGGTGACTTGAGGCCTCAGGTCATCTCTGGAATTGAGATAATTTCAAAGCAAGCTTTTTAGTGATACAAGGAAAAAGGGCCACTGTGGGGCAATAGCTTAATAAAGTGGGGAGAAAAGATGCTTTTATGGAATATTGATTTAGTTAATTCTCCAGGATCCAATTGGAAAGATACATCTCATACCCAAGCCAAATGGATTTGTGAACTAGATAAGAATTATCAATATAATCTATTCTCAGTTTACTTTTTGTCCCGTTTTTCAACACTGGGAGAAAAATTTAGAAAGTGTTAATTAAATTAGTGTTAATAAGCACTGAGATGCTTTGCTTTTATCATTTGCCTTGATGGGTAATTGGCGAGAAGGCAGCAATTCCTGCAGACTTTATGGTCCTGCAAATAAACCAGCAATACCCCAAAACTCACAATCTAAAAACTACAGAAAAGGAGAATTCAGCTCTGTTTTCAAGTCTCAGTTTAATAAATCTTTTTGGTGGTTTTATGACTAATGTAAGACTGAAAGTAGGCAAATTCCATCTGTGGTTCATCTGAGCAGGAGCAAACACACAGTAACAGTAATATATAATGAAAAAAGTGTTGGGCAATTTAACTTGAGTTCTATGATATTTTAAAGGCAGGAAGTATATTTGTGAAAATGCCCTTTTTCTTTAATCAGAAAAATCAATATATGTGGAACAAGGAGAATATTTATCTTTGAAATAAGAGCATGAGAGATTTGCACAGAGCACTTCTGGCTCTCTAGCCCAGAGCTGCTTCACCTCCCAACACAAAGGAATGTATTTATGCATGGCATGAGCAGCCTCCTTGCGCAGCAGTTGTGCCTCCTTGTCCCAGCCCAAGTTATCTCAGCACATGTGTGCAGGAGGGCTTTGCAGCCTGAAACCACCAGTGCCCAGCCCAGCTTTTACCCCTCCTTGTGCTTCTGTTGGTCAGCCTCATACCTGAGCTGTATCTACACAATGAGGAACTTGCAGCATCCTGATTGTATTAATTTGTATCAGAAATTATTATTGGACTCCTGGGGACTTTGGACAGTACTTTGCTCAAGGGGGATTTATTCTCCTTGCAGCAGCCAACTCCATGGCTGCTTCTTTGAGAGACTCTGTTACTGAGAGCTGCACCAATTGCTGTGACAATATATCAGGGGTAAATTCTCTTTTGATACTGTTGGAAAATTCTTGCCAAGCTGACACTACATATTAAAGGGTTCACGAAAACAAAAGGTAGAAATGAAATTCAACAGGATATTAATACCTTGTAGTTGAGGAAATGGTATTTCCTTTTGATTTAACTTTTTGCTTTGTGAATTAGCCAAAATCTGCAGCCCTGCACAAAGAGCTTTCCAAGTTCTCCCCAAAGCACCAGCAGTGGCCTTCTTCTACCCTGGTACGTGGTGACAACATCCACCTCCAGTGCCTCCCCCACCAAAAACTCTTCAGAAACCTGTCAAGTTCAAAGTGAAGCAGGTCTGCTTCCTTCTGCATCCCCTCCATATCTTTTATTAATCCTATTATTTTCCAAAGCAGCAACTATTAGTTTGTGATTAGCACACCTCAACAGCCTAGAGATGTGAAGAAAAGGTTTGAAACATGAAAAAGGTTTTCCACAGTGCAATTACCTCCTGTTTCTGCTGCACACTCAGATCTTCTCTTTATTTTCCTACTTTCTTTCATTGCTACAGGAAGTATTCAAGTGCATAGGTCCAAAAAACATGAATAAACACTACCTGGACTGAGACAACTGGATGGAGCCACACCTCTGCTGTCTCCTGTGTTTTGAAGGAAGCCAGACTGAAACACCTGGGCCTGTTAAACACCACAAATTTACTGACAACATCTGAAAAGACTGAAAGTGTTTCTATTATATGACATACTCTGGTGAGCTGAGGCTGCTTTGCTTGCACAAGAAACCCTTGCTGAGCCACTGTGACTTGTTAGTGCTTCACACTCTGGGGTTTGAACTGGCACATGGCTGCTGAGGCTTGCACACTGAGGTCCACATGGGGTGAAATTAATTGTCCTTCAAATAAGGTTCTATCACTTTGTTGAGAAACCACCTACATCAAGGAAGAAATAACTTTGTAAGAAATTTTCACAAATTGAAATTATCTCTCTGTCTTCAAAGACAAGCAAATTGATTACTGCAGCCAAACCTGCATTTTTAGAGCACAGTTCCAGTGCTGTGCACGGCCCCTGGCTCCCCCAGCCTGCTCTGACTCCTGGGCTCCAGCAAAGCATCCTTCCACGGCTCCATGGGTGGGACAAGGGTGCACTGCACACACCAGGCTGTTCTTTTGTCTCCCTGCAGCACCTCCAGCAAAGGGTAAGGGCTGTCTGTGATCCCTTTGTCCAAGAAGTCTGAGGAGGGCCCTTTTGGTTATGTCTAGGCAGCCCCATGACACAATGGAAGAACCACTTCAGGAATAATGTGCCAACATATGTCTGTTAACTGGATCCTCACTAAAATCCACATTGGCATGAGAGGTGCGTGCACAGACACACGTATTGAACAGAAACCCATCTGTATGGATGATCTTCAGGGACTGACTTTTAAAAAGCATTAGGTTGCAGTATTTGTACATTATCCAGGCTCAATTTAATTCAGATTTTGGAGTGCTTGGATGGCACAAATTAGCTGGTCTGCATGCCAGCAGCCGTCACTAGTGTAACAGCAGAGCCAAATTGGGAAAACATTAAGAAGCACTCTTTGTGTACATAATTGTGTGTTTACAAATGAGCTATTTGAATATTATATAGTTAGTCCTGTGCAACACGGAGATGGGAGTCATAAGAGTAAGAAAATTTGGCATCCTGGTTTGAAACTCGAGCCAAAACCATCATTTAATCCAGACAAAGAAAAAGATCGACCAATTATGCCAGTAAGTTTGAAACAGCACTATAAAAAGAAAAAGTGACATGGCATAGGTTTGTGGTTCCCAGCTAATGGAGCTAAAACCTAGCATCAGATGGTTTGTATTTTACATTATTGTCCAACAAAAATAAATCATCAAAAACATGGCAGATTCAAGCCTAACTGGCAAGACATACCATTAAAAAAAAGCAGCTAGTGGTTGAAGTGAAAATTAAGAAGTGCTGTTCATTCTCCCAGAAATGCTAGGGCTAACCAGAAGAACCAGCTCACTCTTACAGGCTCTGCAGCTGATTCTCTTATTTTCTGTAAGCAAAAGGCTGCAATGCCACAGATGAGTTCTGCTCCAGAAAGATTTTGCTTCCTGATATTCAGAGATTAGCATGTTAAGTGCATTATGTACTCTATTTACATAATTATTGTATTATGACACAGTTAAAATTTTGTTGGCATTTCTATTGCAACCCTCAGTTTCACAGCCTGTAGTTGTGATTAGACATTGTGTCCAGATGACCATCTTTACAGGGGTTAGGGAAAAGGGAGATTTTGTGTTTATTTTTAAAACATATTTCAGATTTCCAAAAGAAACAACAGGCTGCCAAAGACACAGCAGTCTAATCAATGTCAGTACTGGCAGGGAACAAGTATTCTTCCAAGAGGAACTGATCTTTCAAATGTGAGAATTGACAGATGCTCAAATGTCTTTATTATTCCTCACATTGTGATCAACCCCAAACATTCACATATCATGACCTGGGTCTCAAAATTAGAAGCTTTCCTTAAAAATCACAGGACCTAAAGATTACAAATTTAGAGATCATTTTATATTCCTTTATTTTTTTGAAGCTATCAACTTCAATATCTAGCTTTTCTTGGCATTGTATGGGCTATACATTTCCTAACCAAAGAATTCTCCATCCTTTGAATGCAGGTGATAGACCTACTAAGTAAGAGTCATGATAAAGGCAAGGAAGTTTCCAGCCCCGTGTTACACTACATTCCAGTTTTCTATTCCATGGGGGTTTTTTACCTGTCAGAAGAATAAAAGTTGCCATTTCACACATTTTCTAGTCTGTATTCCCAAACACCATGAATTTCTTTCCATAAGCCTGGCTAGCTGTGCTTTGTTTTGGGCCAGTATGACTTGTGAGGCAGCACTTTCAGTGCAGCCCTGGAGCTCTGAAGGCTTCTTTTCCCCATGGCTCTGCAACAGCTGTTCAACTTTATCAGAATAAAATAATCATTGGGTCATA
Organism: Cettia cetti; assembly: GCA_013401135.1. NCBI lineage: Eukaryota > Metazoa > Chordata > Aves > Passeriformes > Sylviidae > Cettia > Cettia cetti. The sequence continues at coordinate 38,389 of VZUI01002596.1, forward strand.
GACTATGGAATTTCATCAGTTGGATGCATTTAGTTTCCACCACAGGCTGATGCAGAAGGATCAGGGAATCCAGAAAACCTTCCAGGCAGGGTTTGCCCAGCCAAATTCTGTGCTGGTTTCTTTCATGGTCCTGGCATCACAGGCTACTGACAGCCCTGAGCATCCCTGATGCCTGCTCTCCTGGCCACTGCAGGATAGCACAGTGACACCATGGTTTCACCCCTTGCATTTCCCTGCCTGCATTGAAGGCCCACTGTTACAGCTGCTCTACTGCTGAGTCTCCACCAGCAATTCCCTTGCAGCAACTAAAGCAGAGCATTGGCTTGAAGTGTCTGCATCAGATCTCCTCCCATCCTTGCTAGAGCCCTGATGGGGATTTAATGTAAATTTAAATAGCCACATCAAAAACTCCTACAAGCTTTACTTTAAATTGCTAGCATAGACAATGCCTTGCTCCAGCTGACTTGGCAGCTCCCATTTTGAGCACAGGGCAACCAGACATGACCTAGGGCCAGACTCCCAAATGTGGTCAGGTGTCTGTAAGAGCAGGAAAATGTCTACGTGCATTTGAAAAACAATATAATTGATTATTTTAATCTTCAATTGTAGTCTGTAGGATTCTAAATCCCAGTGACTCTCAGTGAGACTCAGGCTCTTCAGTATCTTTGTTGCTTTATTGAGAATGATACTAATGACCATATTTTGAATGACACTTAGTCTTAACTCTCATCTGGCCCTAAGCCATGGAGGCATCTCCATGTAATCTTTGACATTTTTAACTGTCCTCTTTTCTAACTAGAATGGAAAAATGAAGGGGTGACATATTTTATAATGAAAAATAAAATTCTGCATAAATGGAAAAAGACCATAAAGGAACGCCAGGGTTGTTCTGCACCACAGTCCACTTCACATAGATCTCAGATTCCTACACACTCTCACTCAGAGAAATGACTAAATGAAGTCCTTATTCATAATTTTTCTATAAAAAGTTATTTATTCAGAACACAAAAAATCTTTCTGCTCATAAACTTTGTGTCAAAACAGGTTTGGTTCAAAAAAAAAAAAGAAAAGTTTTTTGGCTTATGTCACATCCTAGATCTTTGTTGCAAGGAAGTGTTTATGCATAAATTATAAAGTTCTGAAAATAAGTGGTTATAGTAGGAATGAAAACAATCCAGACCATTACCTGTAATGGCAGACTGGGACAGTGTTGACACATACACACACATTTCACATTTATTGACAAGTTGTAGTGTTTACCAATTTCTAGTTTTCTGAAGTTGGAAAGTCTGCAGCATATGCGGAGCCAAAGGCTAAGGGCAATATTTCACCACTGAGATAACTATCCTAACCCATGAATTTACCTGGCAGTAGATCATCTTAAGATAAATCATGTGGTGAGACTACATCAATGAGCAGTTCTTTCAATCCCCAAGATTACCATAAGTTATACACATTGCACTATGCAGGGAGAGGTAAAAATCTGTAATATGCTGAAGCATCTCACCTTGCTAAAGTAAACACCTGCCTTGTTTGGATTAACAGGAAAGTGATCCAACCAATTTAGAGCAAACTTGGCCATTCTCCACTCAACCAAACACTTATGAACCTTCAGTTAGTTTATCCTTCCAACATATTATGGAAATATTAGTATTTGCCGCTCTGAAAAATACTTTTTTTGGCATCTTCATATCCCATCCGTATTCTAAGATAAACACTGACAGCTGACGGTATTCAGGAACATTGCCATATGTTCCCCTAGAAATAGAATTCTGAAATATGGCTGTTATCCACCAATTGGCATATTTACTAATTAGTACAAAATTGCTCAAATACACTAATTTCTCCCCCAAGGGAGAATCCCTCTGAAGAATTCTCATGTGATGCATCAGAATCTCCTACCCACGACTTACACACTCTCACAGTTTCTGATTTAATGGTTAACACAAAGAATAAAAAAAGCTCTTCTAGGGAGCAAAGTCAAACTATGTATCTTCAATTCCTATTTCTTCCAGACAAGCAAGGCAAATGGCACTCCGAGAGTTAATATTTGAATGCTTTTTCTAAAAAAAACAGCTTCCATTTTTTTTGTCTTTTGTGCAAGTTTAATAAAATAAATTTTGAATATCAATGGAGTACATTCTATTTTTCTTGGCATTTCTCTGCCTTGCTATGTCCTTCTATTGCAGGAGTCATGCCATAGGGAGAGCACTTTTCCACAGTCCATTGAAGTTGTGCCATAAGGGCTGGAGATGATTTGCTAAAATGCTCCAAAGGTATTCAAATTTCTTTAAAGAAGAAATTCAATTTATGTGCATTTATATTGCAGTGTCTGTCAGGAAGAAAGGTTATAATCACCAGCATATTTTAGATTTACATTTTCTTCTATACATGAGGTAATGGTATTAGAGGTAAACTATGAGGTTTAAAGTTGAATTCGATGTATGGTCCTATTTTCATTGCTGCTAAAAGCATGTTTTTGAAGTTTTTGAGGAAAGCATATGTTAGCATATGTTACTGAAATATCAAGAACAGGATGCTGGGTGGCTTAGAGGATAAACCATTTGTCTTTCTTCTCTGCATTCTTATATAAAGTACGGCTGGATTTCATGAGCAAAACGAAGAGAGGATGCTCAGCTCACAGATTAGTTCCCATCACAAAGTTGCAGCACAGTTTTGTTAAGTAGAGCTATCAGGCACATTTCTGAATTAACATGCAACTAAATGTGCCTTTAGTTGTACCACGGGAGGAAGGGAAAAAGAGGGCTTAGAATTTGTGATATCGCTTATGTAACCCTCAGAAGAACAAATACTCATCAAAAATTAAAAGGAAACCCTGTCTCAACCATATTGCTGTAGGAAGCATTTCGCCTCGTTTTTCTCTGAAAATTTACTTCATTTAAATTTCCTGTGACTGTATTAAATATTTAGATGTTGATATTTTCCCTGAGTAGAAAACATTATCACAATTCTTATCAAGTTGGAATCCTTTTAAGCATATCTTAAAGTTATCTGATAATTAAATTGCCACGCTTATCTCATTTAGGACCTCACTAATTATAGCTCAAGCACTTCAATGATGTATACTGCAACTGATTTTGGAACTGTAGCTGAATGTCCTCTTTTAAATAAACACTCAAAGTTGGCCTGTAGATTTATTTTATAATTTCACTGCTTCCCCTGCAATCTTTGTCAATAAGGAAGCATCAAAGGTATTGTGATGCCTTTTGCACAGCAAGGTAATTGTGTTTTAAGCCTACTTCCAAATGAATTCCCAATAGCTATCCAACTTTGCAAGCAGTTATTTAAGCAGCACTCTTTGGCAAAGCAGGCACACCCACACATTTGCTGTTTGCTTCATAAATTTCAACAGATAAAAATCCTGTTTCATTTCTCAGGGAGTGTTTATTTTTAATATGTTCTAACCAGATACCAGGCAAGATATGGTAACAAGAGATTTTTGCCAAGTACCTGAGTGGCCCTGGCCAAGGCTGGGTGTTAGTCCTGCAGTCAGGTCCTTGAGCTCAGATGCCCTCCCATGACATTTCTGTGAGCAGACTATCAAAATGCAGAAATACTTGGAGAAAACAAAAAATCTCAAGTGAAGGGCTCTCTTATTTGTGTAATAGTTCACAGTCTATTTATGTCTAAGCCTAATTCACTGTGTAATCTTATCTTTGCTCTTCCCTCACAGACTTTTCCTGACTATCAAATCTGATGCAAAACAATGCCATAACATTGGATACTTTGGGACGCCCTTTCTGAGATCTCTTTGTGGGCAGTTTTACATGGTATTTAGGAGGACTTCGTGTGCAAACAAGAATTCATACTCAAAGCCTTTCCCTTTGCAAAGTTTGAAATTTTTCTTGGATGCACAAAGGTGCAGGTCCAGTGCAGGAAACGAGCACCTCCTGAGCAGAGACAATCCCTTATGTGCCCCTCAGGAAATGACTAATCAATTACCTGGGAGTTCTTCACTGGCATGGAGGGACCTGTCAGAGCCTGTCCTTATACTTCCATACAGGAATGCACATCATCAACATAATGCAGCAACACACACACACTTTCTTTTGTTAAACAGGCGCAGTGTTTCTAGAATTATCTCCTCGCTTAACACTGGCACTGATATCTACAAGAAATACAATGTCTGAGAATTTTAGTGTATGTTTAAATTGGATCCCTTCCCATCTTATTGCAACATCTTGTATTCAAATTCCTTGAAGACTCCTCAGATGTATTTTCTGATGCCCACTTCCACCACTCTGAGCAACAGTTTCTCATATCCAGGGATAACCTCCTGCCCATGTGCTCAGACCTGCACTCTGCCAGGTCTCCAGGCAGAGCACAACCACTTAAGAGCAGCAGTGGAGAAACTCCTGCTTCTGAAAAGGCAATTTTGATTGGGGAGGAGATTGTGCCTCCTCACATTTGCATTTTCAGTTGTGCTCCCCAAGAAAGAATGTTGTTCCTTTGCAGTTTTAAAGCAAATGAGGACTTGCATTTATGGCAATGTTGTATGTATAAGGATGTAGCCCTGTACTTCCACCAGGCTTTATAACAATTGAAGAGTCTGCCCACCCTAAACCTCTTGTAGGACATGGTCTGTAAGCTCCTCCCAGACTGAGAGGAAACTGTAAAATGAGTAATAACAATGACCCTGTATTTCCTCTGCCATCCTAGAGGAAAAGACGTATGTCCCAATTACTGATAAGTCTACATGAAATCAAAAACATAAGAGAAAAATTTAGGATCGCCAAAGAATTTTCCAAAGTGAAGTCACTTAAAAGAAAGGCACATCTGAAATTCAAAACACTCCTATATGTTTGGGACTGCTGAAAGATATTACAAGAGAAATCACAACCCAGTCAGTTCAGTGAGTAGCACAGACACTTGTCTACAGTTTTTCATTACATCCCTGCACGTGCTACTTCAAAAAGCGTGGTAATTTGCAAAAGTAATTTTGTAAAAGTTTCCATATATCTCCTGTTAAGAGCAATTTGGCTTGTATCTGTAGCTAGCTTTGAGCATGCTTTTAGATATTAGATGGATGAGTGCAGACAAGTAGGAAGAAAAAAAACCTGTGAGGATAAATACTTGGCAGATCTCTAACAACTTTCACTAGAGGATCACAAAGTGATTTACAAACATCAATTAATTAAGCCTCAAAGAGCCCCAATGAGATAGGTAAGTATCATTACTCTCATTTCACTAATGCGTAAACTGAGACACCGAGAGAATAAGTCTTTCACCCAAGGTCACACAGCAAGCAGCTAGCAGAGCCAGGGATAGAAACCAAGAATACTGACTTACCTTGCTCCTTACCTACTATAGACCATTGTATTGCTCCTAAAACAGTTTAAAGGGCCACTTGTGCTTGATATTGGCAAATGCAACATTCTGCAAACCCACTGAAGTTTCCCTCTATGTCTGAGCTTACAAGACCTCCCTGCTCCCAGGCCACACATTACTCCTGTTGAGTGATGTGTGAAGGTCCCTAAACTTGTGTTCCCAGTTTCTATTGCCCAGTCCCACACTGATCATAGGGTTAAAAATTGGAGATAGAACAAAAAACATACCCAAAACAACACAAAACAAAAAACTCAACTCCAAAACAACCAAACGCCACAAAACCACCAGCCTTCAATGCTGGAAACAAGACTGTTACCAAAGGTTTCTGTGCTCCAGCCCTGGAATGTGCTGCACTGCCCCAGTGTAGCAACACTCAGCCATGACTGCAGATACCACCTGTGTTTCACTGAGCTCAGCTGAGGAAGAGCTCAGAGTCACAGGCAGCACATTTCTGGCTAGGCAGGATAGACACAGATACACAGGCTCGTGGCACACAGAATAAAAGTCAGAGTGGTTGTGTCAGGAGCACTAGGTAACACCATGCACTTGGAAAGCAGCACATGTTTTTACTTTAAACCAGAGATATTTTTAAAAAATAATTTGATGCCTAGGGTTACTACTGAATATGTTATCAGAGATCAGCTTACAAGGATTTAGGGCATTACTTAAAAAATTGGAAGAGTGTCTAGAAATAGATATTTGCAATATATATGTTCAACATGGCTGCACCAGGACAGAGGCACTATGTATAAAATATTTTAGAAAACACCTATCAGCAGAAATAAACTCCCAGCAAACAGCTCTGAATAGATTTACTTCAGCTCTGAATGCTTTTGCTTGTATACTTGGCATATATTTATGTATGTAGGCAACCAACAATGACTCCTCACTGACAGACAAGAATAGAAAACTTTTGCACTGCTGCCCAACAATCCTCATTTTGGACGGACTAGTAGGAGAAACAAGTGACAAAGTCTGTGAACTGTCCATTGCTGTATAAAAGTGTTCTGCTAATAAAATGAACTAGCTGACTGCTGAGATTTAGGAGTTGATGACAGAAAGAACAACAACAATAAAACCCCTCCACAAGAGTTATGTAACTACCTGCAGGACGGTCACATGGTCAGGAAGCAATTTATTGTCCACAGACCATGTAAATATATATAGCAAAGACCCTACATTTTCCACTTAGCTATTTAGAATGGAAACCCCACAAGTGAAGAAAGAGAAGTACTTGCTCTTTGCCTACCCTGCCTTCCTACAGATAGAACTGCAAGAACAGTCAGAGGAGAAACATCTCCTTTTACATGGATCCATTGTTACAAACAATTCCTCACCAGAAAGTGAAGTTATCTTTCCAGTGAGGGAAAGTAGATAACAGACCCTGTGATTTTGCAGCTGAAGGAGGGCCCCTCCTGCAGCTGCTTCAGCACCTTTGGGTAGTGCCTCTGAGAGCAGAAGCAAAAAGCTTGCAGGAGTTCTGTTCTCCCAATGCTTCTGCCCTGTGAGACCCTGCAGAGGAACGGGGCACGGCACCTTCCTGTGCTGCTCCCACACCCTGCAACCCTTGCATTGGCCTAATGATTTAATCTCACTGTATTTGGTACTTATGATTACAGTGAAAAGCTAATCAAACCCCAGTCTTGGTTACCCATGGCTGAACTATCAGGTTGTGGGTTGTAGCCAAGTGTTCTGCCTTGGCTGGGAGCCTCACTGCTCACTCCACTCACTGTGTACAAAATTTGTCCTTAGAGACTAATTTACATAGGGTTTATAGTACAGGAGGCTTTACTTTGCGTTTGCAAAGCCCTGCCCTGGCTCACAGATGACTAACTGAAGACAGAAGGAAGCCAACATTTCCACTCTTCCCTCCATGCACTCATTTCTATTCCTTACAGCCAACACCACATTCTAGCTGCAAACCCAATCTGCTAGGCTAGCACATCTATAAGGAGAGAAACATAAGAAACAACTAAAATCCAGGCAGACTACACATAAGACCATTTTTCACATTTACCCAGTGTGTAAAGTAATATTAGCAAAACTGGTGCTTTTTTAAAGCAATTGGCTAAGTAATGTATTTATGTGCAAAGAAGGATATATGTGGTATGATCAGCTATTGCAAATAATTCTGGTGTGCTCCAAAAGAAAGAATTTCAATTTAAATTATTTATTCAACATTCCATACTAAATCATATAATAAAATACGATTTCTACACAGAAAATAGATTTATTGCATACAGATGTGCTAAAATCAAAACATCTGCACATGAAAAATCATCAATACCACAATATTTTATCTACTTTTTGCAGATAAAGCAACCAACTAATCGGTTTCTGAAAAATTCAGGGCAGAAATTTAGTGTACCAAATATTTATGGGTTAAAAAGAAATGCAGTAATTACAGAATCCTGTATCACTTCCATTTGTACATAGTATATTGGGTGTAGGCACATGCCATCAGACCTCAAGTAATGCTTTGTAGATTGATGAAGTCTGACTCAAACAATATGTCACAACAGGAGCCTGACAACTGAAAGCATACTTAATGCAAACTTGCAAAGTCTTCCCAAAGAATGCTAGATTTTTAACCACTTAACGATTTGAGCAGTAGGCTCTTTTTACTGCTACTGAAATGAAATACTTCAGTAAAGCTCTTGTCATTTACAGATGTCCTTCTGTACCAAAATCACGCACGATTTTTGGTTCATTTACAAAATCAGATGAAAAGAGTTAGATCTTTTACTTTTTCCTAACTGGCTGCAATTAGTAGATCTATGTTATTGAACAGGAATATGTTCCCCTCAGTCTAATTTCTTTTGCAGTGTTCTGTGGCAAACTGTAACCCAACAACCTTAACAAACATCTCCATTTATTATTTTTGACAGAAAGGTTCAGAACATCTTGCAAGGCGTGTGCTTTTTGTTTCTGTCTGGCTACTAGACACTGAAGTAATTTGGGACATTTCTTAAAATGTCTTCAGCTACTCCTCAGTGTGATGTTAATTCTGAATTTATGTTTCCACTGAGCACTATGTGTAACACTAGAACAGCACTTTAGTGTTTAGTACTTTATCCACAAATAAAATTGTTGGCTGTAAGAAATTCAAGCAATATAGAGAGTGGCTGAGTTGTGTTGAAAAAAACATCTTTTAAAGATAAAATATTGACTGAAGTTTGAGGAAAAGTATTCTTGCTTATTTTAAAATATAGATTTAAAGAACAAGGATAGAGGTGGAGAAGTCTGATTTTCAAATATTTCTTTCCTTTAGAAACTAAGTATCTATGAGGATGGCTTTCATACTGTGGGAAGACATTTTAAAATTAAAGTATTGTGCTACATTTTACCCTAAGATGTTTTCTTAAATATTTGATGGATGCAGGTGCCTGACTCTACAGCTTACATGACACATCTGATCCTCTCAGATAACAAATACTACCATCCTCATTTTTATTTATTAAATCCTCTGAAAAAAAAAAGTTTCTACGTAGAATGTGTATGATTTGAAGGAATAGGCAAATCATGACTCCAGGGCAGCTGTTGCTGTTCCTAAACAAGACACCACACCAAAGTTGCAGCTGTCTGTAAGAGGAATGGGTACAAAGGGACTTACATTTGGTTTATGATCAATGCAGGAAAGACAATAGAAAATAAGTGAATATACCTGTTGTGCAGCACTAGCCTGGAAATAAGTCTCACTGGACAAATTTCCCTAAGGAATATTTCACCTAGGCAAAGGAAGGGGTGAGGAGAGCTTTTTCTTTTCCACTATGTTTATGAAATGTATTCCATTTCAAGCCATTTTAAAGGGGAGGTGGCCTTTCACTTTGGGTATTGGAACTGTTATTGCAACAACCCAACATATCAGCTCTTTAACTGTACTTTCTCCTTACATGTAAATAAAAAATAAAAGTATTTTAAAAGAGCCTCATACCAGAAGCTGTTAATTTGTCAGCTGTGTAATATCTGAGGCAGCTTCCACATGCCTCTCCAAGCCTTTGAAACTTCATGGCACATTTGCCCCCCCATAACAACAGTTACAGATATTCTTTTTCTGGCATGTGTAAGGTGTCTGGACTTACACTATTAGCATAGCAAGCTCTTTGAAATCTTGCCTGACCTCTGGATAAGAACTCATATAAAAGAAAAATTAATATTTTTTATCCTCCTTATTAAGAATCAAATAAACATACAAATACATTAGTATGAAAAATGTATGTCAAATGCTCTTAAATTAGGAAATTGAGTAAAAAGCAACATCAATAAACCCAATAGCTAAAGAAACTCATGATTTTATTTTTGCTGTGTGGAATCATGTCTTGATATTTTCAAATGAGACAATTTGTCAATGTTGCTGACAATTAATAGTACTTGTTTAGTTTTGGAACCACCTTTTATCACAGAAATCAACTGAGAATTTGAAAGAGGGAAAAAAGATGAAGGTGTATTTTCCAGATCTGCTTGGGGATGCAATACTCACTTGAGGACTGTGGAACAAGTGCAGCACCAGAGGTGAGCTGGAGAAGGTTAACAGAAAATGGCTATAAATGTTTATCAGGGGCTTGTTCAGGCTTTAAAAGCGCTGACCCAGAGAAACACCTTGATTTGGGGATATAAGCTGCCAGCATTAGGACTAAGGATGGCAAAAGAGTGAAAAAATCTTCTTCAAGGTGTCTCCTGGAGCCTTGCTGTGCTCCTGCTTTTTCTTCTTGAGAACTCAACGCCTTTCCTCCCTGGCAGCCTCTCACTTTGAGGAAAGGTTTCTGCTCTGCAGTGCTGCCCAAACACAACCCGCACCTGTCTTTGCAGAGGTTCTGAGGATTCATAGTCTGTATTGCTGAACACAGTGGAGTTACCTTTGCTTTTCCTTTCCTCTTGCTCATAGTTGCAGTTGTAATTTGTGAGAAGGGTTTGATGATAGGACACAAATCCTTGGATAGCTGGGCAGTGGGTTTGAACAAACCTTGAGGAAGCTCTGGGAGACCTTCTTATCACACTACTTTGGAAAACCATTCTCCTTGCTGACACTTAGACTCAATCAACTCTCACAACCCAGACTTAAAACCCATTACAGGATCTAAGACTGGGGGTTCTGAATAGCCCTATTCTTTAATATGAATTTTAAAGGAACACTAACAAAATTTGGCTACCCCAATTGTAAGAACCCCAGCCATATCTCCCGGCAGTAAAGCTGTTTTGTTGCAAACTGTGATAGAATATGAAGTCTTTCCTTTATCATTATTATTTATGGAACTGAACAAAGATCACCTTTTGGTCACAGACTGTATTATCCAATTTACGTGTGTAGAGCTACACACACACATACATGTGAAGAAAAACAGCTAAAATAGGTGTAAGCATGCAAATACTTTTGCAATAACGACAGATAAATGTCAGCAAGCCCTACCTTAAATGAATTAACTTCCAGATTAAAACATCCATCACGGGAATACAGATCAGCTTTTTTTTTGCTGTCTTCCAGGAATCTTTCCCAAGCAGCCTTGGTTTTCATCCTGGTTTTCTTTTACTGCCCATGTTCTAAAATTGGGCTATGGCTTGCCAATGGAAAGGCAGTGATTTTATTTAATGTTGTTGATTAGCATTCAAAAAATATTTTTCTTTAAAACTCCTCTAGCATCTATTTCAAGGGTTTTTTAAAATATTTCAATCATTTTAGGAAAATGGATGGAGGTAAAATAAGAAAAATGTAAGAAATTGCTAAGTTCAGCAATGCAATTAATGCAGCCATCACTGGCAGTCTGAAAGAAGACAATCAATGGCTGGAAGGTGACCTGGCTTCAGAGTTTTCTGCCATAGCAATCAATATTATCCTTACTGCAGACAGACTACTCTAGATATGTGAGGTTTCATCACAATGGTTTTTATTCTTGTATAAATATCTTAAATAAATAGCACAAGAAGAACACCTAGGGCTACTTTCAATTACATCCCTATCATGCAAAGGTGAAAGCAGTTCCACTTGGTAGAATTTGCCCTTCTGTTCAAGACAAGATACTTTCAAAAGGAAAAAGGAACTTAATGAAGTGTTATTTACACACAGTGCAAATTCACATTATGCTGTTCTCACATTAGCAGAAACCATTTCTAGCTGGAGAGAATCTAGCCTTAGTAAACAGGGAAATTCTTATGATTTCTTCTATTTCCAACTGAAACTTCATGGACCACTGATTCTAACTACTTGCTATTTTAATAATAATGAAAACAGTCTCAAAGCAAGTACCATTTGTCCAGGACATGTTTGGGTTTTTTTCCTTCAGAAAATACTTTATCATTCCATTACAGATGATCTGAAAAATGTAAAAAAATCATAAAGAAAGCTTTATCCTCAACCTTTTTTTTTATCTGATATGTAGACACACTACAAAATTAGTGTGAAGTTGTTCTGAGTTACAAAATAATACAGAACTATTTATGAACAATTGGTTTTAGTTGTTGGCTGGTAATGTTGCCTATGTTTGGACTAATTTATTCAGGATTGCAGTGCGCAGATCATTTACAAAGAGAGTTCTTCAATGTTTTCCATATATGCAAGGTTTTATCAGCATTAAGAATCTTTTTCATCTCTACACCCAGACTAGCTTCTACAGAAGCCTGTGGGAGTCTTTCCATCTGCAGACAAAGAACTGCAAGTTTCTTTTAAGTACACTTTGTTAATTTGAGACAGGCTAAAAAGATCCCTTACAACTCTGAAAAAAAGTTCCAGTAAGCTAGTAACTAACTTCCATGCCAGGCACAACATTCTCCAGATATGGCCCAAATAAAAGCAGTAAGACAAAATTCTTGAAACAGAATGTATTCATCAGGAACAGTAACACACTGTTCAATTATATGAAATCAAATATTTGAATGGCACTGCATGACCTCAGAATTATTGCTTGAAAACATACTTTTAATTGTCTGAACCAACACTTCTTAGTAGCTCCTTATGGCACACAGATTGTGAGAGAAGCACCTTCTAAGAGCCCTGAGCGTGGGGTGACCCCCCTCACGACAAGGTTTGTCCCAAGGCTAAGCACTGCCCTGCCCACAGGTCTGACGGGAGCAGCTCCTTGCCTCCCCATCAACAGACAACATGTGGCAACACAGACAAGTGGCATGAGTTGTGGAATTACTTTCAGATTTGTTTTGTGGTGACTTGTGTTTGCAGCAAATTCTGGAAATATTATACTAACGATGAAAAGCAAGCCCGTGGCCCCCAGGGACAGACAAGTACATTTTATACTCAAATTACTGTGTGCTTCTGGCCCTTTATTCAGCAAGCTACACTAGTACACACTCACATCCTTACACAAGGGTATATGTAGCACAAGCTTAAGGATAAGTGCATCATTAAATTTTTTTGTATCTGGGATAAGAGGAGCAAAACAAGTAATTTGGACACGTGGTATCTTTAGAAGGATAGCATATTTCATCCAAACTCAAAACACCCCCTAGACAATAAACTTCCAAAACTAACCAAATGCCTGTTTCAAATTATGCCGCAATCTTGCACCAACCCTTTCAATCTCAGAGTTAAGCAACAAAAGAGAGATAGAAAAAAGTTAAGAGTCAAACAGAATAGATGTATATACACTCAGTAACATTATTTGTGCTACAGTAGTTAATGTTATATTCCTTGGATAAAGGAAAAAAAAAGTCAAATTGCTCTGTTAATAAAAGACTATAAAGTATCTATTGAAAGCACAGAATAATTTTCCTCTGATAAACAGGATTTTTTAAAATTTCAATTCTCAAGGAGCTTGATCACCAAGCTTTCTCACTGATAGAGTCTATTAAAGAACCTCAAAGTTTCTGAGCAAAGCACTTTTAACTGCCAATAAACATATACAAGAGTAATGTAGTTTTAAATGTACTGATGTAAGTTATCAAAATTAACTCGTTTGATGTCAGCTCTAATGTTCTCAACTTGATATACTTTTGATGTTTAACTTCTTGACTTAGGAGACAATTCTTCACTCAGAGGACAGATGGGTGCTGTAACATCTCCCCAGGACAGTGGTCTCAGCCCCAAGCCTGACAGAGTTCAAGGAATGTTTGGACAAGGCTCTCAGGTACACGGTGTGACTCTTGGGGTGTCCTGACCAGGGCCAGGAGCTGGACTTGATGATCTTTGTGGGTCCCTTCCAGCTCAGCTTATTCTGTGATTCTCTGACTTGTGAGAGGAGTCATAGCCTTTGACTCATGACACTCAAAATGAAGAATGGCAACTACAGTTTCAGCTCATTTAAGCATGTCAGTAGTCTTACCAACTTTGATTAAACTACTTATATGTTGAAAGTTGGGCAGATGCTTTAGTAATTAGCTGGGTTGGGCACAAAACCCAGTAAATGTAGTTAAATTTCTCCACGTTCCATTATATAGAAATCAAGGCATAAAAATTTTTAATGAACATCAGAGAACTGTGTCAGCATTGTTCTAGGAGAACTACAGATTTGTACAGTTTAGATATATTCTAATTTAAAGATTTCCACAATAGGGAATTAAAAAGACCTGAATTATAATTCCTTTAATGGCAGATCACTTGATAACGCTGCCATCTCTAGCAGTTCTATTTTAAAATTCATGGTAGTGCAGACAAATACTTTTTGAAGGAAAAGACTTTAACATTATCTTTTTACTTTGTCTAATTAGCTGAATACTGTGTTTTTTCACCCTGCAGCTCTTAAAAAGCTGATCTAATTTCACAATGAACACTTAATGCCATTATATTTGGAAATAGTTGCATTTGCCAACTCTTGTGCAATCACCATTCATCCCACTGCACTCATCCCTTGCTTCTCTTTCCTACTTTCTGCCTAGATAAGCTTCTTTCATTTAAACAACTGTTTTGCTGATTAAAAAAAAAAAAAAAAAGTTGGAGAAGTTTCTCTGTGGATGTATGCGGATATCCTCATGCCAGTCCATATTAGCTCCTTTTCAAAGTTTGCCCTCTACCTCTTCATTCCATCCCTTCCATCCTTGGAAGCTATTCAGCAGCACTGAAATTCAGACTCAGAGGAGGTTCCATGCTCACTGTAGGGCACTAAACCACAGACTCACCCAGGATAGATGAAGTGAGAAGAGACCTCTGTAAGTCATCTTATCCCACCCCCAGTTGAGCAGGGTGAGCTGAAGAAGGGTGTGCAGGACTGTGCCAAGTGTACTTCTTCTGAACATCTCCAAGGGTGAAGACTCCACAAGCTCCCTGGAAAAGTGTTCAATTATCCTTATGGTAAAATAGATCTTACTTTTAAACCAAAGTTCTTTCAGTCTATGTCCCTTTCCTCCAGTCTTTTCACTGGATACTGCTGTGAAGATCCTGACTGTCCATCATCTTTACTCCCCTGCCATCAAGTATTTATTCACAAGTATGAGGTCTCCCTGAGCCTTCCCTTCTGGAAAATCCTAGCCCTCTCAACCTCTCCTCATATCACAAATATTCCAAAACTTTCATTATCTTTTCAGCCTTTTTCTGGGCTCACTCACATCCATCTCTCCTGTACTATTTCTGTACTCATATCAGGTAGACGTGGCCGCACCATTGCTGAGCAGAGGGGGAAACACAAGTCCTTGTCATCATTTGTCAAATAAGTTTATCCTTCACAAAAGGCAACAACCAGCCAGGTCCTGGTCTGTGAGCACACATTTCCTTCCAAGTGCAGCTCCATTAGCAGGCAGATGACAAACCTCAAATGCCTGTGACCACTTCCCTTGTGGAGGTACAGACACTTTATAGAGCTCAGGCAAAATAAGGAGGACTTGTCTACACTGTTTACATGACAGGTCTGTGCCCATCTAGCCATATTCACTTGACATGGAGCTCCCTGGCAGACCAGCAAAGGCAGTAAAGCCTGAGAGTAGACAGGGAATGGAAATCCATACCCAGGAGCAGTAGCTTCTCTCAGTAAAGCAGATAGATTTTGATGATGAGGTCTCTCCACAGCTTAATTCATTCACAGCTTTGAGTAGACTTTCTGAATAATGACAAATTTCACGTGATGATATGTTCTCACAGCTCCAAGACTAGGAAATCTGATTTTGGCAGCACTGGCAATGCTGCTGCACATCTCAGAAAATACATCTGTAGTGATACGCATGACTGGGACTGGCTGAGATGAAATACTAATACAATTGATTAATCATGACAGCTATTGAGCATTTCACCAGTTGGGAGGATAAATACATTATACAGTTAAAGGAGACATTGCCTCAACCTTTTTTTGCCTCTATTACTGCAGAGAGAGAACAGCTCTCAGCCAGAGAAAGGGGCCCTCAGCACCTATGAACTGCCCAAGACATGTCTGCATACATTTTAGACAAACATTTTTTCAAGACAGGCAGTTGTTTTTTCTTCCATTTTCATTTTCCATTTGCTTGCTCAACCTCTGCAGCCCCTTTGTTTCCTGGTAATAGGTGAGATAGGCAAATACAGGCTCTGGGCACTGGAACGAAAGGGCCTTTCATGTTGTCGGCACCTCAGAATGAGCCAGCAGTGTAAGCCCTCTCTGCAGTTTACATACTGTAGTGGCCTGCTATAGAAACTATGTAATTTGGTTTGCTTTGTTATTTGATAAATGGCAAGGAAAGCTTTGTAGCGTGTTGACTGACCCTACTTGTAAGGTCATAGGCCAGCACTAGAGTGAGAGGACACAGCCGTCTGCATGGTCCCAGCGTGCCTCAAGACTGCCTGGGAGAAAGCAGGCTTTATTAGAGGTACAAAGAGCTTGTGATGAAGAGCATCAGCTCTTAATCAGAAAAAATGACTGGGGGGGGTTTCAACGAAAAGATACTGAGAAGTCTTAATGTAGCACATGAGGCACAATATAGAACAGTGAGGCATATAAATAACACCACCTCCAAATACCTTCACTTCAGCCTGTTATGGATTGCTCCCTTTTTGGTCCAAACTTACACACTTTTTCACCCTGGATAGGCCTGTTCAGAACATGAGTTGGAAAACAGATTTGCCCTCTACCTCTTCATTCCATCCCTTCCGTCCTTGGAAGCTATTCAGCAGCACTGAAATTCAGACCCACAGGCGGTTCCATGCTCACTGTAGGGCACTAAACCACAGACTCACCCAGGATAGATGAAGTGAGAAGAGACCTCTGTAAAACAATACTTGAGAAAAACATATTTGAGTGAAAGTTGTGTTCACTTCATTAGACTGTTATGTGTAGCCACACCCGTGGAGGCATAAAAAAGCAAAGCATGGAGAAGATGCCAGTCAGCCCATTCATATCAGCTTTTACCTCCAAGAGCCACTTGTGATATTAATTTTTTAAAAGGAGACTATGCTCTATATGGGCTCTGAACATGAGGCACTGCTGGACCCCAGCTGATCAAAACATAAGAAGACAGAAAAGAATTTCCATCCCTTCTATGTTCTCCCCTTGCCCCCCACACCTGTGAGATCACAAACTGGGTATTCCTTTATCAGATCTGCATTGGCAGATATATATGAAATAATTTTGTAAGAGAGCAAGGAGGAGGGTGTGCAGCACTTGTGTGCTGCAGCACAGCAAGCAGACCGAGCACAGGCAACATGGAACAGGGCTGCTCACCTAGGATTACAGAAAGGCTTTAAATGGAGTA
This sequence comes from Cettia cetti, assembly GCA_013401135.1. Lineage (NCBI taxonomy): Eukaryota > Metazoa > Chordata > Aves > Passeriformes > Sylviidae > Cettia > Cettia cetti. The sequence goes on from VZUI01002596.1 coordinate 55,333, forward strand.
CAATTAAAATTACAGTGCAAAATCCTGTATTTCTATGTATAGCAATTTTTCCCTGTGGAAGTGTGTCTTGCTGTAGTTCAAAGCTCTGTATTTCATATGTACACTTACATTTTTCCTGCCTCTGAGAACACACTGACACCATTGAGGACCTGACCCCTAAGACATTCCATGGAGATAGCACATGAATGGGAGTAGCTACTAAATTAGAAAAATTTGGCTCTCCACTGCAGAATGTACAGGGCAAAAATTCTTTTTATTAAATGACTTCTGATAGATAATTAAATTAAGATGCTGAGATGAGTACAGAATAGTGATTTGGATCATCATTCAAAGCACTGCAAATCCAAAGTTCCTCCACAAACAAGAATGGAAATTTTCCAGGGAGAGCAAAGCAGCTGGTGGGGACCCTGGGCCAACAGCACCAACCAGCTGGGGACACACTGAGTACATGCAGCTCCAGCTCAAGGAGTGAGCTCAGCACTTGAGATGAATCTGCTGCCAATTGACAAATGTGTACAGAGAAATAAAATCCAGTGTGTGGGCAGTCTGCACATTAAAGCTGGAATTTAGACCTACCATTTTCATAGCAGATATGAGGCAGATGACACTTAAGACAAACTGAGATCCCCTTTCTGAATTATTTGGCTTGCTTCTTATTTATTTTGCTTTATTCTGTACCAGCTCAATTTTGTGAGTCAAGGAGAAGCATAAATTGGAAATTCCTTGCTAATCACTTGGTCAGAGCTGGGCTACAGAGAGAGTCTTACCATGAATCTCTGAAAACACAGAACAGGTCTGAATTAGCCCAGGAAAACTCACCTGGAAGCAAGCTGTTACAAAGGGGGCATCAAGGTCTGACAGGGAAGGGATGAGACTTAATTAAAGCTAGAGGCGGGAAGAGAGGAAGAAATTAAATGCTATTTGGGAACACATGAAACAGAAATAACTCAAAATATGAAATATTTATAATTTGTAGCTGTGAGGGGTTATTTGGAAATATTTTATTGCTCTTTTTCTGTCCCCAGTGCTTTTTCTAGGAAGGGAAGAAAAGTAGAATACTTCAAAGGAGTGAATCAGGAACTCAAGAAAAAATTGGCATGTGTGCATGTGTGTTATTCAAGTACTTCTGGTCTTCCTTCATTCTTGAACTCTTTCCATCTGAGACTTGGATCTTACACAGGTTGAAAAGCCAAAACACACAGATTTAAAAGTGATGGGGCTATTCTCACTTCAAGTGCCAGTAAACTCATTATTAGGGCACTGGATTTGGAGTAATGCAGTTTTCTCCTCTCTTGCTTTGAAAGCCCTCTGGTTCTGGGCTGCAGGAGGGGATATGATACCATCCCTCCTGTAGGAGGTATGGGTGCATCCTTATCCCCTCTTCAGGGGTCACCCTACTCACATCATAGCTGGGCTGTGATAGCCTCTGGAAGGTTGCAGCATATGAGCATATAAGCCCTCCTTTAGTTACTATGGAAAAGGGATTCAGCCCATCCCTAGGCTCTCCAAGGTGTCAGGCTTACTGGATTATTGAACTTGCTTTCTCCTTTGAGCATGCTTTCAAAAGAGGTACTAGCTAGTCTTTAAGTATATGGATGTATGGATTCCCTATATTAAGCAATACTCATTGTAGTATCTGGGTTCTGTTGATGTCAACGCTACTATCCTCTTTTTAATCATTGCGATAGGAAATTCTGGAAAACTAAAATCAGCCTGGATCTTGTTCCCTTTTCTACAATGCTAACTTACACTTAAATTATTTTGTCATTTTCTCCATAATCAGGTAGGCTACAAATTTTTGTGTGTATTTCAAATGAAATCTTAAAGCTGGGGTCCAACAAACTTCATCTATCGTAAGACATAGAGAAACTCATAGAAGTTGACAAAGAAGGAATCTTCATCCTAGAAGTGCATTGTAAAGCTTAAGTGATCACTGCAATGTCCACCTCAGTAAGGAGTATTACCTTCACATAGTGGGAAGGGCTCAATCCAGAAAGAGATGTGAGTACTTGAGCCAAGCACTGCTGTCCTCAATTCCTGCTGACTGCAGCCAGCCTGGAATTTCACTCCCTTGCAATGCTCTGCAGAGCCAAGTCTAACATAAATTTAGACCTGAACAAGTCATCAAACTGCTCTATAACTTCACACAGTGACACATTTGCTAAGGTGTTTAAAGTTTCTATTCTATTAAATACCATAATTATTCATGCCAACCTGATTATTCACATAAATCAATCCTCCATTTAAGTTTTCCTTCCCTTGAGAACACTAAACACTGTTACATGACCGTACCTTTAAGTTAAATAAAGAATTGCAAATGCCTGTCTTCCAAAGGAAATGCTGTACAGATCCAGGAGAGTCAGGGAACTACATTAACAGGATCCTGATAAAAGAGAGCAGCCTAAAGCAATACAGATAGGACAAAATGAGAAGGCAATCAAAAGTACCCTGTCCCTTCTCAAAAATCCTAAAAATTCTTAGGTGTATTTAAAAAAGAAAATTCCCTTTGTCACCCTCAAGGTGAGCAAACACTTTCAGCATTTTTTTAATGGAATACCACACAGGTAAGGTCGCCAGCCAGTGATTTGAGGAATAAAGTAGTGCTGTAGGACTTTTCCAAACTGCTCACAGCCTCAGGCAGCAGAAAAGAGAAAGCTAAAGGACAACAAAGATATGAACATAGCCTACAACATTTCTGTAATTGATAGTGCAACTACCATGGTACATAAAGCTGAATTCCTTTAAATCCATCAAAAATGTGCACAAGCAGCTTCATCAGGGAGTAAAAGCAAAGCTGGGTGTGCAGACCTAGAAGACACATCTAGGTACATGCAGGTGGCTGGGCTCAACACTGCTGAGCACAAGTGTTCACCCAGGGCTGCACCCTCTGCACCCCAAACCTTTCTGCACAGAGGTGCTCCAGCCTGAAAGGAAGATAATTCCTGCTTATTCCCCACCAGACCACTTACACATGATCTCAAAGATGCCTGGGATTCCCCTGTACTTCTCACCTCCACCGAGCCCACTGGCTGCTCCCTCATCTGCTCTGTCAGAGTCATTGACTTAGGAAAATAAAGTTTAATTAAAGCAGATAATCCTGGCAAAGTACAACTGAGAAATATGCACCCTTGTGTCAGGAGATATGACAGACAGTGACCTTTAGTAAGGCAAGAGTATGTGTGTGTGAAGTTCCTGATCCTGCTAACCCCACTCAGCTCACACAGGATGGCACAGCTGGCTCAGCCCAGCTGTGTCCCCCAGTTTCACTATTTGGCTGTTTCCATCTTCCTATGCCAAGTGTGTCTAGTCAGTTATATCCCCACTGGAATACCACACTGACTGGAACAGTTTACGTACCTACTCATAAATAATCCCTTGAAATACAGATAAACAGTCTTTGCAGGAATAAAAAGAAGTAATATAAGCTGTAACACAAGTTCTGGTTTTGTCATTTCCCACGTAAAACTCTAGGCCAGCATTGAACAATTTTGCAAACTTTCCAAGAGAACTGTCCATAAGCCAGTTCTTTTACCAGGTGTCAATACTAGAGCCAAATAAAATCTTTACACATTATATTGATCTGCATCTATCACATCTTGATCAAAGTTTCCTGCCTTCTGTTAAGGTGCTAATGATTTCCTAAGCAAAATCAAACACAGCTACTCAACTGCCTCAACAAGTTAGATGAAGTCACTTTAATTGCTGACTTTGATGCATCTTTTCTTGCATACTAATTTCAGCTAAGTAGGATGGCGCACACACATTAAATGATGAAGCAAGGCAAAAGCAGAGCCAGCTGCAGGTAAGCCAGCTGCAGCTTCCTAAGTCTCACTTTTAGGGACTTTCTGTCTCTGTTCAGACAGACCTGTTGCTCCAAAACTCATTTTTCAAAGCCCATATAATTGAGACTATCCCAATGACAATCACAATACTGCTAACAAATAAATTCACTGTTTTTTCATACAATCACACAATTATTATCTGTTACTCCTACCTAGTCCCCTTTTGTTCAGATCAAAAGGAGAACTCTGAGGAATAAAATCAAAACTTGAAATTTATAGGCTTAAAGTGCCTTTTAAAAACAGCTGTGGCACATGCTTGCCCTGAGATTTCCCAGTGTCTCAGTCCTCAGCAGCATCTCAACTGACATGGCTCCATCTTTACCTCTTTAAAATTCCATATGGAGAAGCGCGTTTTCTCTCTGTGCTTGCAATGTGATGAAAAGGGAAAAATTAAAGGGAATGGGATCTTTATAGTAATGTATTTCTATTGCTAAACTTATGTCAAGAGCTTAGAACTTTCCATAGGAAAATTTGTACTTGGAGGAAATCTGGAAAGAAAGGTCTTGGCCCTGAAGGGAATTTCATAAAGTACCAAATTAAGACATGTCAATTGGGTTCTTAGATTACACAAAGCCAAAGCAAGTAACATACATCAGTGGCTTGAAATGCTTTTTTTGTAATCAAATGATTTGTGTTTCAAACCTGAAATTTGACAAGTAATTAATTTCTTCAGCAGATTTATTTTATATGATTTTTTTCATTTTTAGAAAAAGATAGATTGCATCATAATGTAGTAGAATGTAAATTATTATGGCACACATTTTTAGTCTGTCTGAATTCCTTTTCTTTTTCCCACACTGTACAATATATTTCTCCAATTTTACAATTTGTGTCTTGCAAATTTTATCTCTGACATGTTTGCTTAATATTTGGATGACTGCCATTGTGTGCACAAATTAGGCTGCCTCTTTTGAAGTGCCAAGCCCTTTATCCATTACATTTCCCATTTCTTTCAACAACCATTCAGCCTGGAACAGAAGGGTTCTTCCCTGCACTGTGCAGGACAGGGCCATGGGTCACATGTGGATTTCGAGGGGTTGAGCATCCAACCTGCCCCTTGGTTCTCACCAGTGCTGCTCGTGGACTTGCATGCTGGGGTTTGCACACAGGAAGGTTTCTCACACAAGTAAAATTTAAAGAATGGTTTTCAACTCTAGGAGGAGAGGTTTAGTGCTCAATACAAATCTGTCTCAGAAACACTTAGCATCGATCTTAAGCAGAGTGGATCAGCACCCGGTGGCTTCTGAAAACATGGGGAAGTCTTTTCCAATAGGCACACACAAGCAGTTATCATCTGGCAGATGCTCTGAATTCACTTTCCTCCTTTTCAACTCCATGCCTGAGTCACAACGTTTTGTACCTGTGTTGCACAAGCTAAAAGTACACACAGCACCCTTGTCACAGGTGAGTAAGAGATTGTTCATCTGCAGACTGCAGGTTCCATTGCGCAAATCACGCAGCAGAGGATGCGGATGGGACATTGTTCCAACACACACAGCTACCTTTGGGAAGGCTCAGCTGCACACTCTATTACAACACTCGTTTTTGCTGTGCTGTCATTTGATACTTCCAATAGATTCATGCTGAAGATTGCCTCTGTTCTGCAAGTCCCCATCTCCCAGGCTGTGGAACAGCCCCAGCTGTTTCTGCTGTCTAAGGTGGGCAGGGAGCACTTCCCAGGGCAAGAACAGTTTTGCCCAGATGTCCTTCAGCAGCAGAGATTGAGAAGACCAGGATGCAGGACTCTACCAGCCACAGAAAATGCAGGGGCACACCTCAGCAGCAAGGTGGACAATTCTTGGTCTCAGCCTCCTCCTCTCCAGGTACAAGTAGCCGATGCTGAGGACAGAGACACCATTGCCAAGACAGATGTGCGATCAGAGATCACTGAGAACTCCCCAAAGTTCTCATACATGCTGCGATGTACAAGGTACAGGATAGGGGAAAACAAAACCCTTTTCTAAGGCCTAGGACTCTAAAGTCTTATTTTCTTCAGCTGTATTGTTATTCTCATTATGACAAGTATGTAAAACTATTATCATGAGTCTAACCTTGTCAAAATTACTATCAAGGCATAGTACTTATTTTCAGTGGAAGGAACACATTCCTGCCTCAAGCAATGAGCATAAGAGCTCTTTCAAAGATAACAGAACAAGATATCTTTTTATATACTACAGGCCAGATTAATTTCCCCCACTGCAGGGTGTAAAAGTTTTCTAGAAAGGAATGAATATGTAGTGTTTTATTTAAAATTATTTGCTATTCTGCCATGCAATCTCAAAATCCTGAACCTTCATCATCAGAGTGAGACAAGCTGCATCTTTTCCCCTCCCTTTTTGTATATACTGTAACCAGTGTTGTTACCATGCAAAAGGTAAATGTTTGTATTTCCCTCTCTTCCGTAACACTATTCATCGAGCTGTAACAACACAAGTGTCTACATTCTCCCGGTTTGACTGAGTGCATCAATTGTTCTTCATGTTCATGAGAGGCTTCACATTTGAGGTTGAGAAATATTTCTACTGTAAACATCAGACCAAGGAGTACAAATTCAGCTTTCATTTCTCTCCATAGTGATTTTTGCACACAACTTATGACACAAAGGTGAGTCAATGTGTAATACAGCAGCAACAAAATCTCTCAATAGAAAGAAATTCCATTTTGTTAATACTTCAGTTGCCTCTTTAAACAAAATATTTGCTGCTGTGCCTGTGAATGTCCTGTTCAGCTGTAAGTCTCACAATGTAACTGTAATGTCCTGAAGAAACATGGTCATGAAATGCCTTCTTAAAAAACTTATCTGAATAAGAGTGACCAAGAAAATTTCAGTTTCAAAGCTTTAAATCCTTAGATGTATGTGGATGCTATTATGGAACAAAAAGAACAAGAACTAGTGCATCTCTGAGACAAAATATAGTATGCCTTGTCTACTTAATGTGCTTGGGTTTTTGCACCCAAAAGGGGTTTGGTTATTCATTAGGACATTTATTCAATTATGTGCTACTGAACAATTATATGTTTATGTCACTTGTACGAATTACACATGTGCACAATATTTTCTTTTTTGTATAGGTTTTGTGTATATCAAAACCTCATTAACAAGCACATAGCAAGTTCTTACTATCTGCTCAAGATTCTTGTTTTCAAAGTCTGATTTCCACTCTGATAAAGATACATGCAATTTCCAGTTCTACCCACCCTTACCAACACACCCATCTCAGTGTTGTGCATAACCAAAAGCCACTGGAATTTCACCTGCAATCCTTAATGACCCTCTTCACCTGATAGATACTAGGATGCTCTCTTAAAATAAGAGATCATTGTCTTAAAATAATGTAGGAGACTCAACAATCCATGTTTCTACTTGAGTGTTAAATCACTGCATTATGCAGTTATAACAATAAAAAGTCTGATTTCCCTTCATCAGCCAGAGGTCTAAATCACTGTGAGTTTTGCTATTAAAGAGTCTCCCTAGGTAACCGCTCTGTCACAGATCTGAACTCAAAATCATTTATTTAACATCTGTTTAACAATAATTTCTTAAAGATTTACTTCCTTTAAACACAACTGGGACACTTGATCCTTGCTTGTTTCAATCTGCAATATCCTTAAAAATAACAGTAAAAGATGTTATGAATACAAAACCAAACTGGCACCAATAAATTTCAGTGATTCATTTTTCTTGCATTATTCCTGCTTGGCTGCTTCTAGAAGGAGATGAACTGTAGAGACACTCAGAGGCAATTTAGTGGTATTACAGAAAGACTCATTCAGTCTGGTCGGAAAAGTTCCTCTCAAAATCACAAGAAAAAAAATTTTTTTTTGAGGGGAGGTGTAGTAAGTAAAATTTCTCAAGTAAGAAACCCCAGATCACTGGTGGAGCTATGTTTAGAGTGGAGCATGCACCAGTGCCATGAGAGCAGGTAATGCAATTATACAATCCCTCTGCCCGGTTACTTCAGACTAAAAAAATCTGCTTTTCTTTTATATAGGAGGTTATCTTTGCAAAATTCATTGAGGGGATGGGTTGCCACCTTAAAATCAATAATATAATAAAAGTATGAACATTTTCCAGGTGTTAAAAGGTTTTATGTCAGGCTACAATGGTGTTGCTGTGGACTTGTCCTCTTTCTTCCCCTTGGAAATTTTGCCAGGGCTGAATGTAAACACTCTGGACATTGTTCAAGGATTTCTGGCAACCCAGACATAACTAACTACTTCCAGACTGATGGACATGCAGAAACGCCAAACCAGTGGCTCCTGAGCAAGTGTGGGCCAAGTGTCCAGCATGAGCACCCATGGAGGGCACGGGGCAGGTGCTGGAGCTCTGGTGTACCACAGCTCTGCAGCAAATGCACAGAGCATCTGCTCTGCACATGAGCACACGCTTCACTCCAGGAAATCCTGGACAGAAACAGGACCACCTGAACTTGCTGCTGCCCTCCCCCTCCATCAGCAGGCCTGCTCCAGGTTACAGCTGCCTTTCCATTCCTACCCCAGTTATATCATTTTTGTCCTTAATAGCAATGTTTGTGAGAAGAGCTGGATTTTTAAAAGTAAAATAAATGGAAGTCTAAGAATTTTATATATATTAATTTAAATTAATTTCAAAATCTAGGAACACAAATTTTCAGAATTTATACAGACAATCTTTATAGGTGTTCCTTAAAAATTATTCCAGATGTATAAGCTTATAGATTTGTTTCTCTTTTTCCAATAGTAAGATTCAGGAGAAACTAACTGAAGTCAGTGGTGACATGTCAGCATAAGAATGGGATGAGTAGATGGAAAATCCATCACAACTGGAGTAAGGAATTAATCTGGTCTTTCCTCCCTCAACCACAGCAGTCATAGAGCTCCAGCCAAGTTAAGGTAAGGTAGGGGAAATGAGGCTCACTGTATAATGAGGGATGCTGCATATCTCACAGAAATGCTGTTTCATTGATGGCAGCCAGTGCTCGTGCTGCAGGAGGGCTCTGCCTCACCCTCTGCCCCATGCAATCAATGCCTGCCACAAAGGTGCAGTGCTACACCCTAATAGGAGATCCACATCACTGATTACTCTATGTCTGTACACAAAAACAGGCAACTGAAACGTTTTCAGCCATCTCAAATGCCATCATGACTTTATGAATTCTATTTTCAGGGTGACTCACAGCTTCCTGAGACGTCTAACCTCAAAGAAGCTGGGCAGACCCAGTAACCCTCTCTCTGCATTATACATTTCTCTGGAGTTACCGTGCCACGCTGCTTCACACAAAAACCTGATGAAAAACACTAAGTGCCCAACCAGCTACTGAGCAGCCAGCCTGTGGTCCTGTGCACAGCTGTAATATAGCCCTGATTAGCTGTGCCAGGAGGGATTGCTGGATTGAAGCCTCTGACTGTACTTCAATTACCATGAGTTATCTTAGTCGTGTTGGTGCCTAAAGAGCCATCTCTTCCCTGTAGAATCAGCTCCTTGCACCTCCAGAGCCAAAACAGAACTTGGCAGAGAGGCAGGGGCAGGAGCTGTAGGTCGCATTTTTCCTGTCCTACTTTTGCCAGCTGTTCCTGTCCCTTTGTCACCAAACCCTGGTATGTAAGTCCCCACACCCCCAAATGTATCTCATCATCCATGCAGCACTAAGCACTACCCAAAATTCCTCACCCACAGAACACAGCTGACTTTCAGAAATCAAACTTCCTTGCTGTCGCACCCATACAGAGTGTGGCAATTCCTGGGTAGCTTAGATGTGCTAAAGCCTCTGTTTGTTGCCCTGACCCTCAGTGTTGTGTATTTCTGTTTTCCTGACTCACAGGACTGACCTATCAGCTCTGCTTGTACAACACCAAGCACAATGATGTTCTTGAGCCCAGTGAAACATTTGAGACTGTAACTACAGCTCCTCAACACCAGAACGCTGTAAATGAGACATGACGACTTGTCTCTATCTCTTTTGCCAAAGAATTACTAAATGTCATTCATTTTAAGAGAAGAAAGTGATCTTCATTTGAGGATATTATTCAGGCTTACTGATGAGCATGCAAATTTGCCATATTTCTCAAAGATGTTTGACAGTGCATTCCCCCACAAGTATAAATGTGCACACATATTTGACTGCACATAGGCATCCTTTTTTTGCTGGCAATGGAAGGTTTTAAATACTGTCAGCACAGGCAAGAGGAACTCCATCTTCCACTGAGTGTGCTAAGCAAGTCAGTCGCTAACGTCTCACTCCAGTAGGAATCTGCAGCACAAGACCCCTAACATGCTGCCCACTGCCTTTTTTTCTTGCTTCTCAGCTATGAGGACTACTACCCCATGGTTCTGAAGGTTCTGGTAGCAGCAATGCTGTGCATTCCCGCAGCTTTTCTCAGCAGCCCTGGCCCTCCAAGGCTGACAGGGCAGCTGGGGGCTGGCTGGATAGGGGAGAGCTACGTGAGTTCCAGAACACCTCACCTGAATTTACCAAGGTTGCTGCTTGTATTTTACACCTGAAAAGTGAGCTTGCACGTCCATTTTTTATCTGCCTCTCCATAAGTATGTCTAATATAACTCTAATGTCTATAATGCCTATAACTAATAAGAGATACTGAATCTTCCCTAAATATCTTGCCTCACTTTTATTCTAAGACTATCATGACTACACCACCACTACTAATACGAGCCCTTTACAATCACTAATGGATTAATCTTCACAGCTCTGTTGTAGAGATAGAAGACAAAAGCAGAGATAAAGCAAATCGCTATTTAGGTCAGAGACACAGTAAAAAAATGGAAAATGCACCCCAGAATTTCCAGCTCCTTGATGTTCATATGTCTGCATTGCAGCTCAGGCATTTTGCTATAACTTCTGGTTTAAATTTCTTCATAGATTTTTAATGTCCCAGAAGTGAAACATTTCAATGTTATAAATAATTTTTGACTTCCAATTTTTCAATTGCACAGAATGCTAAACTTCCACAGAAAATCATAATACAATCCAAAAGAAACTGGTTTAGTCAGCATTTTTCATATAACACCGTTGGGAACAGAGCTACCAAAGCAAAATATGCTTTTGCTGAAGCTTTCATTGTAGGAAATAATGACCTCTTCAGTAAAACCAACTTTACAACAAGTCTATTTATAGGCAAGAAATTATTTATTATTTTACTGGCATAAAGATACTAGATAACTTGTGAGATTAGGATCAGATAGGAATCCAGGGCTTGGTCATTGAATTCACACTAAACCCCCAACCTTCCCTAGGGGTGAGCTTTTCTGTGGTTGTTTTCATTTGTGAAGAGGAAAAGGAGTCTGGATTTTCAGAATAACATTTTATTGCTAAATGGTCTGAACTGGCATATACATACTTGAATACCAATGAGAAGTATGTACAAACATATATACTTGTGGAGACACAACTAAGTTAATGCTACAGTTCAGTAGTTTTTTTGTTCCCAGTCAAGCATATGAAAAAAAAAAGAAATTTATTTATCTTAAAGCTATTGAAGCCCCCCCAACTAGATCTGCTGTAGATTTCCTTCCTTCACTTTTCTGTTTCAGCTATCCTACACAGATGCTTCCTTCTTCAATGGGAAAGGCAGAAAATTAAAATCAATAACTTCATTATGTTTACAGTGGGTTTTTTTCACCTGAGTTTTCCCAGTCTTAATGTCTTACTATAACTTAAAATTCACTGCTTGTTTTTACTGAAATATTCCATCCTTATTCCTTTCATGCAAAAGGTTAGGAATACGGCAGTATATATCTCAATTTTTAATAATGTATATTCTAAAAGGATTGAAGTATAAATCTCTGCTTTCACAAAATGTCCAACAGAATATAGTATAAACAAATATTTTTATAGCATCTTCTCCTGTATGGCAAAATTAATAATTTTTACTTTAAAATGGAACAATTACCATTGATCTTTTAAATTCATATTCTTTTTTCTGACAACAAAAATTCTTCCTGCACAATTCTTTCTGTTTTTTGCATATACAAAAAATAAATAATTGACATTTTGTACTATGTGAACTTCATGTATTATTAATTTGATGGAAATGAACACATGATGGAGCACCTTCTTTATCTTTGTGATTGTTTTCACAGATATGTCAGTAACACTGATATTGAATTGTATGATGTGTCCTAGGGACTGTAACATTTCAACAAAATATCTCCAGAAATATATGTGCACCCACAATGTCATCTAACAAACTCACCTTTCATTAAAGTCATCTCCAGTAAATGTGAACTTGAATTTGCAAGGCAAATCTAAAAAGCTATGAAAGGAAAGCTAAAGATAGAAAATTATTAATATAGAAATAGAGCCTTAGAGATTATTTCTGCTATAATTCTAATGAAACAATAAAAATAAAAATCCAGAGATTCTGCCTTGACAGTAACGCAGAACTTTCTTCTCAGAAATATTTGGGTTCTTCATTAAATGATATACCATGTGCTATTTCTATCTCATCTAAAATTCTGGCATCTCCTGACAATGTATTCTCCCAGTGATATGCACACATGTAATCACTCATTTACATTAATGGGATTATGGGTGTTTTGTATCTAAGAGAGAATGCATTTTTAAATTTTTTTTTCTCTCTAAGAGTGGTTGCTTACGATGCACTTGGCAACTGAAATGTATTATGGTTTCTCCCTAAACAGGAATTAAGTCTCTACTGTACAACATGTCATACTTGCCTGAAAGCAAAAGTGCTGCCTACTAAGCAATAGACACCCTAATTAAAGTTGCCCAGCATAATATCAGCCCATTAGCTTAAACTAAAGAGAAAAATGGAGGTGGTATTAGGTTACCACAAAACATAACCTGAGGTCAAATAAAGATTACTTTGCTTTGGGTATTTTTTTTAATGTATACATTTTCAGTGTATTTTCAGAAGCTTTCCAAAGCCAAATATAGATAATAAAATGCTTGTCAGTTTTTAAGGCTCTGCCAATGCAAAAATGGTACAAAACAGCAATAAACTAATTGTCAATCAGATGCTTTTGCAGGAACATTTTGCAATAATGAGATATAATAAATATTCATCAAGACATAGTATATAAAGGCACATAGGAGCATATTTTATGTCTGTGTGTAACATACTATATGCTGGACAGTTACAGCTGATTGTGGAATGGCAGCAGACTTATAAAGCTTTCCAGCATATTTACAGTCTCTTTATCCTTTATACATAGTCTAGGAAACCTGAAAGCTTGTAAGTGGTGGGGAAAGGAGGAAGTAAATATGGTGCATTTCTAGCCCAGTCCTTCTCACAAGGCATTCTTTAAGGAGGATGGGAAAAAGTCCAGAAAATAAACAACCTTGCAATTTTCATTTACAAACTTAATTTCATCTGTAATCACATCTTTAATGGTGCAATTTCAGACATTTCCAGATTAACTGTTTCATATTTAAAATACCTTACAAACAACAACAAAAAAGTATTAAGTAATACAGCTGAACAATAATAATACAGTAATACTGAATTATCATGTACTGAAATAAATATTTTTGTATTTGGGTTTTTAAAAAATATTATTTTGATCCCAACAATTAACCAAATAAACCAGTAAATTATCCAGGTTCATTAAAAACCCTTGTTTGGTGCTTTAAGAAACTGCCATGTGTTTCAAAACACAGGAAAATCTTCCCAGAAGAGCTGATAAAGGAAGCAGCTGGCAGAGAATCTGGTTTTATTTCATGACACTATAAGCAGCACTTAAATTGTTTCTGCTGCATGTCTATCATACAGTTCTTTGAGATATTTATCACTCAGGAAAATAAGCATTAGGTGGAGTCACAGACACTCCTCAAATTAAGACAAAGAGCCAAATCCTGCCCACACAGACCGCAGCCCTTCCTGAAGCCAGGTTTTCCTAAGACACCTCCCTGAGGTGATTCCCAGCAATATTCTCTTGGGTTCCACAAACTTAGCTCAAAATAAAAGTTTCAGCCCTTTCTTTTCTCTCCATCCTTGTGCATGAGGACAGGCATTATGTCCCATGCACTAAAGCTGGGAGTGTGCAAGGATTTCTACAGCCTCAGGCTTCTTCCTCTTTCTTCTATAGCCCACAGGGGTTACAAGAATATACCTTCAGATGGGGGCTATCATAGAGGGGTGGAGGAAGGAAAAGACAATTTAGGGAGCCAGGCTCCTCCCTGTCTGCTCCAAGGGCAGCACAGAGCTGCCAGCTCATGGCACAGTCCAGCCCTTGATCAGCTCCCCTCACTCCTATAAACAACCCGAGCACTTTGGTTTGTAATTTAGATTTGATTGCAGGAATTTATTAAAATAGCTTCTATTGTGCCAAGGATTCTATCTCAGGCACACCAAATTATTTCATATATATATTTAGCTGTTCTCTAAGCAAACAATCACCAGAAATGCTTCTACATCCAGCTCTTTCCCTGGCTTTTATTTCTCTCCATTTAGAGAGTGTGGTTGGGTATGTTCACATTTTAGGCTCACAGTCCAGATTTATTCTGAATTTCTTCAATGACATTCGCTCCCAATGAGCAAATGTAAAGGGATCACATCAGTAAGGATATATTCAGAACCTGACTGCCTGCATCTGGAAAGCAGAGCTCTGACACAGTACCTGCTTTGAAAGAGACCTGGAATTTAGATGTGGCATGTCTGTCTATTAGCCAGTTATCTGAAAGTATTTGAGAGTTACAAAATTGTCACTAGTAGGTTGTTTGGCTAGAAAACAACAATAGCTGCAAGAAACATTTGAAATCTTTTGCCCAAGTGCCAGCTTTAGTGAAGGTCTGAGCTGTTCTCATTAAAAGTCAGCAGAGAGGATCCTACTGCTTTCAATGCTACAAGCTCAAATCCTGCAGGCATCATTGTGCAACTGAAAGTAGGTCTGTGTAAGAACAATTACATAGCACTGATCCCAGATACTTGAGCTCTCTTCAGCAGGGCAAGACTCCTGTTATCACATTTGGCAGTGGCACTCAAAATAAGGCTTTCACAGGTTTAAAATGGAGATGACAGAATATCTTGTAATGGGACCCTTTGGGTGAAAGAATTCCTTTGCTCCTTGAGCAGTGTGATTAGATGGATCTGACTGCAAAGCACAGAAAGAAAGGCCTATCTGTACCACAGCTGGGAACGGGTTTTTGGAAAAGATGTGTTAGACTTCTTATTGTGGATTATGATACTCCTAATCTTGCATGATTCCATAAACTGGGCAGGAGCTGCTAAAATAACTACACATCAGACAACAACTGTAACACTCCAGGTTTTCTCTAAGGAGAAATTAGAAAACTCAGGTAAGACTAAAACTTCCAAAGGTGACAAGTATGAAGAGAAGCTTCCCAGCCCTGTCTTTGCTATCACTTCTACCCAGGACTCCTCCACTGGTCCTGCAGGATTCCAAGCCCTGACTATGTCCTGATGCTCTGGTGAGTGTCCATGGGAGCAGCTGTGGGAACAGACCAAGGTGACACTGGCACATCTGAGCCTCAGCCTTGGTCCCAGGGGCTATCAGTGGGCTGGGTGCTTTAGCTGGGCCAGACCCATAGTCTGTTGGGTTTGGTCATCTCTATATTTTATCAAGGCAGCCTTGGGCCACAGTCCAGTAATTGCCAGGGTTTTCCAAATGCCAGGTTGAAAACAAAATCCCATCAAAACTGAGTGGCTCTGTCAAGTTCAAAAGGTGAAATAAATGAATCTTTACACATTATAAGAACAAAATCAACATTCTTCTGTGGCATAAAGTGCCTGAAAAACTAGCAAGTAAAAGCAGGTGTGATGTGCTCCCTGTCAGCTAACGACACTGATAAGCTTGCCATGCCTGGTTCTGCTTCATTTCAAACAGACTGCTGAAAAAAAGGGGGGAAAGCCAGAGCAGAAATAATTGCTGGAGCTTCGAGTTAGCTGAGAGAGCCTGCAGGCTAAGATCAACGCGACTGATTTCATCCTCTTCCTTTTATTTCTATAACCTTAAACGTTCTGCTATTATAAAAGTCATCATGTCAGCTTTCCCCCAAGCCTTAGCAGCGGCCTATTTTAAAATTGTATCAATTGGTAAAGCTCCTGGCTGGAGTATTTTCATCTTGATTTATGGTTTTTGAGCTTTAAAGATGAAGAAACCTCCACTGACCTGATCTGAGCGTGCATGTGCATTGTCCCACACATATGTTTATAATCAGACCCTACAGAAACAACGCATATTAGGGAGGCTTTAAAATTCCAGTGAAAGTAGCAAATTGCAAGTGAACGCTGTTTATCCTGTATTTGTCTCCAAGAAAATAAAAAATAAAAACCCCACCTATTTTGATGCTAAATGTTTTCTTTCTCTGCTTAATATCAGGGATTTAGCACTTCCTGAGGCCATTGATAAGGTAAGGGTCTTAGAATTAAGAAACTCGTAAATCAGTGTAACAAATGCAGACATATAATACTGTGGCCTTGTTCTTGCTTCTAGATCAATGTAACTGATAAAAGAACTCTAGGCTGGTGAGGAAGGGGGCAAAGGGACTTCTGCCTTTTTTTTTTTTTTTTTTTAAAGCAGGGACTGATCAAAAGCAACCCCACAATTTAGACTATTCCAGCAAAGCAGCAGCCATCCAATGCTAACCCATACTGCTTCCTTTTAAACACTTGCAGCATGGACCCCAGAGAATGCATTATTAAAATGTTCAAGAGGATCATATTAGGGTTTCAGAATAAATACTAACTTCCCACAATAATCTTCACACATTCGTCCATAGGGAATGATGGAATAATGACCCTTTGAATTTGCAATACAAAGGAGAGGCTTTTCTTCTCCCCCTCTCCTTGCCAGCAGTGTGGTGGCATTGCACACTGAAGAGCCTGCTGCTAGAGGAGAGGTTAACCCGGGAGAGGAGACACTCAGAGAAAGGAACTTAATAGAAAAGAAAATGGTGGCTAAAGCAGGCAGATGAAGGTAAGGTTTCCTCACTGAGTGGAGAAATAGACATTGAGATAAAACACACTCCTAGTGATGTGGGATTCTGGAGGAGGGCTGAGCAGTGGGATGCCCAGGAATTACCTGGCATGTTGTTCACCTCAGCCCATACATATCCATCACATGTGGAAAACACACCCCTACACAAAAATGTTTGAGCATAAGAAATACTTCTGAAGTCCTGTACCTACATTGATTCAAATTTTTGGTATGAGAAATAACTCAAAAATTACCTTAAATAATCCCAGATAAATTAACTATCAAAAGCACTATTTCTTGTAATGTGGGTGGAACAGAAGCTCAATTCTAGTCCGAGAAAATTCTCTTGGGACTAAGTTTGATGGTCCCCTAAAAATGATCTATACCTACTTTCAGACAGATAGTAGGTCAGAAAATGCTGTTTTTCTTTTGAGGCGAGCTGGTCACCATGTTTCTGAAACAATTCTTTTTTCCCTGTCTTTTTTCTTCTCTTTTGAGAAATGGCTCGACAGAGCTCACCTTACCGAGGGAGATGCTTGATAAATTGCACATGAAAAAATCTGATCTATCCCTTTTCCCAGGACAGAATTGTTCCCCACAATATACTTCGTATCCATTATCAAAGGAATTAAAACATGCAAATAGGAGAAAGGTCTGCTGAGTTATCCTGTTGCTTTGAAAGAACCTAAAAGCACGATTTATGGCAAGTGGGAGTATTTTAAAAAACAGCAACTGCTTTAGCTGAGCTGGGGGGAAGAGAGGTTGTGCATGCAGTCAAAGCCATAAACGCTAGCCTTGGTCTGAAAAAAGGTAATTGTGCTGCGAATGCTGACAGGTCTGACAGAAAGTGTCTTCATTGAGAAATTGCATTTTGAAGTCCTTCCCGTTCCTTCAGAAATAAATGGACTAAAGCAACAGGGCTGGCTCTGACAGGAAGCGGGGATTCGGGACTTCAAATACAAACATTATGAAAAACAAGCAACATCTGCAAACAGTAAGTACTTATTTATATTTTATGGAGTGTGTGCTTGGGATTTTGACAGGTTTTTAAACAGAGCCTATATTAGGCCCATACAAAGGCGAGAATGTCCCTTTTTAAAAATACATTATGCTGCTGAGAAGCAGTCTAAATCTGCAGTCCAAGCCTCAGGTGAGCTCTGACCCCTCCTAACCTGGTCTAACAAAACACACATGTGGTGTTTGCAATAGAACAGTTTACTGCTACTTTCTCAAGGTCAGGACAAGACAGACACTTGAGGGTTAGTATTCAGCAAGCTTTTCCCTCAGCTGTCAGAGTGGCTTTGAACTTTTCCCTTTTGAACAAATAGGAAGTGAAACTGTGAGGAAACAAGTGCTTGGAATCAGAGAGGCACAATACCTAAAAGAGAAGGGAACCTCCCTAAAAACTATACAGATCCTTTTCAAGCAAACAAAACAAAACAAAAAAAAAAAAAAAAATCTGAACTGAAAACCAAACCCAGTCTGACATCCAACTTAAGGGTTTAAAATTATTCTGTGTGTAGTTTTGAAATTTTAACGCACACTCCTTTTCAGATGCTACCCCTGATTTTTTTCATATAACAAATAATAACCAGTTGGCAGGTATGGTGCACTGTGCACTATAAAATATTTAGTAAGGCAATAACGACTCCCTGGGCAGCATAAGAAAACCACGATTATATTCAGAGAGAAAGCCATGAACAAACAGAGGGGGAAAGAAATACAAAGAAAGATAAAGGAAGGCCTTTCATCAGGTCTTCCTGTCCAATAACACACTCAGGCTTGATCCATATGTTTTGAGAAAAATCAAAGTGTCACGACTACCAAAAATGTCAATAGCTCCAGTAAGGAATATTGTCTAACATTTTCTATTACAGTGTTGAAGAATTTGCCTCCCAGCGCAATTTGGAAGAAAAGTCTTTTATTTCTAAAACACTAAAAAAAATGAACAAGGCACGCTTCTGTGCAATGTGTAATACAATAATGCTGTGGGCTTCCAAACTATCCTGGAAACTGATACTTTGATGAAAGTGAGTCCTTCTCCACACCTCTCATATTTTCTGTCCTCTGCACATAGACAGGGCTGCGAGGCACATCCTGGTCAGTGGGATCTAATAGCGCAATACATCGTTTGCTGGGAAACTGGAGAAGGCAAACTTTCATCAGCCTTAATATTTTTATAATCCTGCATAATGACCCACACGATTGGCTAACCCCCAAAATAGAGGGGGTTGGGGGCTGTCCAGAGAGGGAGCATTAATTTCACTTTGCTCCAAGCTGTGCCTCTATGTGCTGTTTGCATCCCCGTGCATAGATTTAAGGACATCCCATTTCTCCCTGTCATCTGTAAACAAACAATTTTATTGCTGTCTTGGCAAAATGTAAACAAAACTTAGCACCTTGCCCTGGGGAGAGCTGCAGCCAACATATGGTTTGTCTGTACCTTGGCGCACAATTTCTTTTGTATTTGTCTTTTCCAGTACCCTTCAAGTTCCAGAGGGAAAAAAACACATCAGTGCTGCTGCATCTTTATCCTGTGGAATCTAAACTAGAATTGAGCGTGTTGCAGGCAATCAATATTACTGTGAAAATTAGCCTTTATGACTGAGCCACTGTTTGCTCACAGGGAAAAAAACCCCAAACCTGGCATGAGTACAGTGCAGCTACCAAACCATTGCTGTGAGCACACAGACTTAGCTCCTGTCCCAGGGCTCTCTCCCAGGGGGTTTAGCACCCACCTGAGGGAGAGGTGGCACCAGAGTCAGAGAGTTACACAGCACTGTGAAGGATGTAGAATTAACCACTTGGGATTTTGCCCTGGAGCCTGTAGCCATCCCCTTGGCCAGAGGAGCAAGCTCACTGCCAAACTAGCAGTGGCAGAGGTGCTGTTGTGGCCCAGCAGGTGCTTTTGGTGGTTCACACACCCCAGAGCAGCAGGCACAGCAGTCTCTGCTCCTGCCCCATCCGCTGCCTGACCCTGCAGGCTGGAGGGCAGGTCCAGCTGGGGATGGAATGCTTGCCCTGCAAGGGCTGGCATGGGGTGTGCACCCACCTGGCTAAGGAAGAGAAGACCTTGGGGGACCAGAGCTTATGAGGGGGTTGGCAAGGAGATGGAGCCAGGGCCAGGACACAGTGGTACAGGGTGGGAAAATGAGGCACTGTGGGCAAGAGGTGACATAAGGACTGAAAATGAGGAGAAACAAGCAAGGGCACATATTGCCCAGGGAGGTTATACAATCTCCAACCTTAAAGGTTTTCAAGACCCAGCAAGAAAAAGCCCTGAATAACCACTTCAAAGACCACAAATGACTTCTTTCAGAAGGAGGTTGCACAAGAGACCTCCCAAGACCCTTTCCTACCCAAATTACAAACCCCTAATGAGTTACTAAGAGGAAACACTTTGATTTCAGTGAGACAGATTTTTGGACTAAGAATCATGCTAAAGCATTTCAGAATCTGGTCTTTGGCATACTATTTGTAATTAAACTTCTGTACTCACTTAACATATTCCAGTACAGTATTAGCACACTCTTACATGAACACATCTACTTATATCCAGAAGTAGGGGGATTTTCTTTTCAGAAAATCCAGCAAGGCTGCCCTGTCAATATTTGTTTTTATTGTATCGTGCAAAGTTGTTTGTTTTCTTCCTGTATGCTACTAAAAGGGAGAGCTAACACAGAAATGGACATTTTTAGTCAATAAACTAAGAATTGATACTCATCACATTAATTAGAAGATATTCAAAAGTGAAAATAAATCCTGTCTGCCTAAACAAATCATGTGGTTAGCAGAAGAAACGTCATAGAATTTATTTTGTAGAGAATAAACAGTAGAAAATAACTATTAGTGAGATGCGCAATGAACTTAAAAAGTTATTAAAAAAATGTGACTCCATGTTTGCAAATTATCCAGAAATAGAGCAGGAGCTTGTGTGCCTATTTGCTGTTCAGAATTACTCAGCAAATGGATCATGTCAGCAAACTGCTGCCAGGGCTTCGCTGTCAGGTTTCTTACCACAACTATTTCTTTGAATATATGTCCTTTGGGTAATCAACTACTTGTGCTCAGCACTTCCTCACCTGAGTCAGGCAGCATTTTCCCTCCCTCCCTCCCTGCTGTATGGGGTTAGCAGATTCCCATGCCAGCAAGGAATGCACTAGACAACCACATACTTTTGACACCACGAATTTACAATCATGAGTTCTGTCTGCAAATGTTTTCATCCACAGAAAAGAGCTCAGTGTTCCCAGGAAGTGAACAAAGGTGGAGCAAATACTGTCAAAGTCACTTGCAGCTTTCACTTGAAATAGTGCAAAAATTTTTTTCAAGTATTCACACATAGCTAAAAATAACTCCTCTGAACTTCCCGCTCTATTCATAAGCTATACTCTAAATAATAAATTTTAAAAGGATCATAGAAGCCGCAAAGGCTTCCTTCCTTTATAAATTGGATTTAGGGTTCTTTGGCTATCATACAGCCCAGACATTGCTTATGAGTCTGGCATACAAAGAAAAAATAGCCAGAAAGGATAAAATTTGACCAACAATCCTAGCTTCCTATTCCTCAGTCCCCCATCCAAACATGCCTGGATAGGGGTCCTGTTCCTGCCAAGACCAGCTGCGTTTCCAAAGGCACGTGAAGGCATCTCTAATTTGTCACCAGCATTTTTATTTTCAGTTCCCTGCCACACAGCCTGGTTTTCCTGTGGGTCCATCAGCTGTGCTTGCAGTATACATCCCTGTAGCTAGAAAACACAAAGACAGAGTGAAGCAATAAGCATTTCAACCCCTTTTGCTGCCTACATTGGTTTTTGAAAAGAAATCCAGGAAGAGATACCATGGCTAAGATCTCAAGCATAATATAAAACCAGAGACATGACACTGTCTTATTCCTTCAGAGGAAAAATGGTCTCCAGATGACTGAAATTTCCCTCTAGTCAGCTTCAGTAAACAGCAGCAGAAATAAAAAGTCACAAGGGTACAATTGTCATTAGTATGTAAATTTTAAAAGCTTAGTCAAAAATATCAATACTTTCCACTTAATTTATTACTATATAAAGATGGATGATAGTAAAATGAAACATTGATTTTCAATGCCCTTTAAAAAATGGTGATGAAGACAATACTCAAAGACAACTACTTCAAAATACACAGGCTTAAAATTAATTATTGTATGTTTTTTACAAATGCTTGTTCAGTTCAATCCTATTTGATTGCTTCTGTTTCCATTTTTTTTAATGAAGTAGAGGAATAGACCATTTATGTAAAGAGCCATTTCAAAATTGATTAGATGTAAAGACAGGTTAGCATTTTTATAGTATTGACAGAAAACCATTAACCAAGCAGCCTATAGACACAGCCACTGAAAGTAAATCGAAGTGAATAGTAATTTGGTGGGGCTTTGCGTGACAGTCATACAAGCTCACTCCTGTTCACAGATTTTGGTTGTAACTGATCTCTGAAATCCATTGAACTGTCTCTTTTCAATGCTGTGTATAATTACTTTTTGATTATAATCATTGGATTTAAACATTTTTGAGCCTGTGTAACTGCTGTCACATGCTTGTTTCTAAAATTACCTACAGCATCTCTACCCTTGCATAGACACTTGATTTAAAGAACTGTAAGCAGTCTTGGGTAATAGCTTTTCTTTGATTATTTACCTTTCAGATTGCTTGAGTCTACACTGTAAGATAAGGCTAATACTTTAAAGGAAACAATACTTGTGGGCATTTTAGGTCAATGGTTCTGAACAAATTCTGTACCACCTGACAAATATCACATGCTTGCAGTAAACACATTCTTAAAAGTGATAAATTGCAATTAACCCCTTTTTCAAGTGGTAGAAGCAAAACACAGAGAGCAAACTAGACAAAGGGCCTGAATACAGGGATACCAAATTTAGTAATGGAGGCAGCAAATTAGCACATTTCCTCATACATGTATAATCACACTGCAGATTATTAGAATCAGGACAATTAAAAAAATTTTTTTACCCTACTCCACACATACTACCTTAATGTTATCTTTGTTTCTGTTCAGCATTCTTAGTGCATTATTTAAAGAAAATAAACCCCAGATACCTTTTTGTTTTCATTTTATTAAAAATGTATGCATCAGCTTCCATCTGAGTATATCGTAGGTCAGTCCTTAAAGTTTCTTATCCAGCTTGAAATATTTAATCAATTAGCACCTTGTTGCTATCTTTCTGGAAATAGTTAATTCTAAGTAATTAAGCTTCTGATGGTTTTCGTTGATAGTATTTGTAATGTCATGATCTTAATACAGACAAGATGAAACCAGGTTTGAATTTTATTTACATTTGCTACCTATTCCATTTCCTACCTATACCCATTCCTAAGTGGGCTTACATGCCCACTTGCAAGGTTTCAGCAGAAACACCACTGAGCTGGAGAACAACATCCTTGTGAATCTTTTTTGTTCCATCATCTTTTTCTCACTTAAGAACAACAAAACCCCAAAGGGTGGAGTATTTTGAGACAATTTCCTGAGCAATGAGGGAAATCCCTGCTCTGCTCCAAGCCTTTCAGGAGAAAACCCCTGTGCCTATGTTGGGTTCAGATGGGAACTGACCACAGTGAACCATCCAGAAGGACCAGTGTGGAAAAGTTTTTATCTTGAAATAAAAACCTTTTTCACCGTGCACATTTCTCTGGAGGCAGTTTTTAATACAGCAGAAGGAGGCCAGTCAGCCTCTGTTCTCTCCTAAACTCACATTACTCAATTGATGGGGATATGCAAAGCCACCCTACAGAGCCCTGGCAGCAGCTGCAACTGAGGGGCTGCTGTGTTAATCCTCCACAGAAAAAGGCAGAGGCTGTTTGCCATCACTGTTGTAAAGTGCTCCCAAAACATACCTGGGATTTTTTTCAGGAAGTCAAAATTTGGCCCCGGGCTGCACAAATTTACAATCTGGTCCTTGGGCAGAACAGCAATAGGGAATTTATAACGATACCCAGTGAGTGAGACAAATGGGTAATTAGGACAAACATTACACAAAAAACTATCCCAAAGCTTTGGGACACACAGCTGACTCTGCTGACCAACACAACAGCAGGAGTCATTTCTCCTGATTAGCTCTATCACACAAATGTTATGCAGAGCAACTGCTGGGCAGCTGTGGCCTGTAGCACACCTGGCTGATGGGACCCTCCCAGCTCTGTGCTCAATGCATTTCAGCTGTAGGAGCATTTTGGAGAGAACAAAGTGAGAAGCTGGAGGATATTCCTTGTCAAACTGAGAAGTGGTTCAGCCTGTGGTTTGAATATGTGGACCATGCTGAAAGGCTTGGTGTGAAAACACTGAAATTGTTTCCTTATTTGTCTTGAAAGGAAAACAGGAGAAAAAAAAAGTAAAGATGCCAAAAGCTCGGAGGCATGCAAACTCAAACACAAACTAAAGGCTGTCTCAACCTGCATCTGTTACACAAAGTATACTCAAAGCCTTCCCCAAGTAAATATCTTCCTTGCCTGCCTCTTTATTAGCAAATTCTATGAACCCTGACCCAGCTTAGAAAAATTTAATATTTTCCCCCTAAATACTTTTAGAAAACATATTCAAGGGGCCTGGTGGAGTCAGGAAGTCTGGAGAGAGGTAATTTGACATCTGAATTATTTCAAGGCCAGTATGGAAAAGTATTCAAAGGCTTATTTGGACATACATCAGTCAAGAGACCACTTCCACCACGGAGATGGTGTTGGAAATGCAGCTAGCTTTCAGAAAGCTATGAGATAGAACAAGGGAATTATGGCAAATGTCACATCTCAATCTAAGATTTTTATGATTAAGAAAATTATCTTGGTAATAGGCCCATTTCCACACCTGTAAAAGCATTTAGAATTTATTAAGAATGATAAGCGTAAACAACGAACATGGTCTAAAAGCTTCTCTCTGCTAATTTGGTTGCATTGATTAAGATTTTACGTGATGCTTCTAAATTGGAATGTCAGCCCCACACTTTGTGGAGGAGCTTCACCAGTCAGGGCCTGCAGTGCTTTGGTTAAACATGCGGCCTTTTAGGGCTCTGCTGCATTGTGAGACAAGGAATATTAACCCATCATTTCTTTCATTTTCATAAAGCCTGGATGGCTTAGTTAGTCTTTATTGTCCATGCCTGTGGCTTAAAATAAAATGGCCAAGCTTCTGATTTGCCTTCACTTAAGGTATTTCCCCCCACAAAAAAAAAAAAAAAAATCTAATCATCCACTACTCAAATTTGAAAACGAATCATGGTTTTAATTATGCAAATCTGCAGCACCATTTTGCTAAGAGACACTCAGGTTGTGTCTGAAACAATCAGCAGTGGAAAAGGAAAAATAAATTATTAATGCTCATTTCTGAAAATTATTAGCAGTAGCATGTGACTAAAAGCTACCTATCAGGGAGAAAAGAGGTGCACAAATCCTGAACTTGCCTGTCTAAGGTGTTTTTTGTAAATAACACAGAGCAGTTACTCAGCCTTTTGGTTCATGGCCTGGCTGTTTTTACAGGAATCTGTCACGGGCACCTCTCCCACTCCCTCGTGGCAGCAGCCAGGGGGTTTGCCTGTCCTTAACCCAGTGCTGGGAACGTGGTCAGCTGCACCTGCCCAGGGATCAGCTCTGGCATGAGAGGCTTGGAAGCAGTTTGTTGTCATGACTCACTGACACACATTACAGACATTTCAAACTACTTTTGCATTATGCAGGCACACATTTGACATAGGGCTGAGTCAGCAGAGTCAACCTCTGACTGAGCAAGGTTCTCAACATAGTGTACCCAAAAGCCCCCATGCTCTTTATCTTTAATTGCACAAGCAGCATGTACATATTTAAAATGACATTTCTCATCTACTGATGTGGCTCCATTTGTGGCATTCATCACCTAATATTAATGAGAATATTAGACATTATTTAGCCTAAGGCCCTGTACTGGCAGTCCCTCCCACAGGCAAGGAGCATTGCCTGGATCAGATCCCCAGGTCTTAAACTCAGTTCTGTGGCTGCAATTTTTAACTTCATTTCAAAGGAAGGCGGGGGGGGGCGGTTTTTTTTTTGTGTGGTTTTTTTTTGTTTTTTTGGTTTTTTTTTTATTGTTGTTGTTGTTGTTTGTTTGGTTTTTTTCCCCTGGATTTACACACACAAACCTACTACTTACTGATTTGTTCTTTAAATAAAAAAGCCAAACCCCATATTTTTTCCACCATTGGCTTTTTCTTAGTACAAACAGCTCTTCTTACATTTACAGAATTTTCTATTTTACACCTCCTATGGCTCAGATTCCAACACACAAACTTTGAGTGTATCAGAAATATCCCCTCATTCCAACACAAAGGTGCCCTTTGAGGATTACAACTAATCACACACTGGCCAGTGGTGTCTCCACTCACCTCCTTGCCTGGCTGTTCCCCTACACGTCTGGTAAGGGATCCCCTGGGACAAAACCAGCCATGGCAATACTGCCTGCCCCCTCCCAAGGAAAGACAGACTGGTATTAAAAAGAAATCTGCACTGTCAGCTGGAGAAACAGATGGGCTCCCTGCTGCAGCACCATTTATCAGAGGGGTGAAAAAGCTCCCACAGGTTGTGCCCTCTGTCCTCCAGTGCAGCCATCTCTCAGAAACTGCTTCTCTTTCCCATCACCTGCCACCATTTACATCTCAGCACAGCAAGAAGAGGCACGCCCAGGCCTTTCCCTGGAGGTCAGCTTGGCTTTAGCCTCTCTGTGTTGCCTGGGCTCAGTCCTATTATGCTTCACAAATATGTTATCCAGCAGCAAATGTCTTGCTAAAGGCTTTAATTCCAGGCTGATGGGAGAGATGGCTAATGCCTTGTTGCCAAGTGATTTCCACTTTAATTGCATTTTAAGTCTCTTTTAATTGGTCCTTTAAAAGTCTTCCATACTGTAAGCAGAATAAAGTTATACAGTGTGTGTCTTATTAGTGCTCTCACAAAGTATGTTCTGTAGGGGATTTTGCTCTGGCATTCTGGCCTTTCTATTCATTAATTTGGAGGAAAAGATTAGCCATGATTTGGATATTACTGCTTAACTGGTGGCTCTGGAATTACAAATCTCTTCCTTCCATTAGAATTTTTTTTTTAAATTCCACATATGAAATACAGTCCATGACACCATCCTAATCCTCACTAATAGTTTCTGACCTTTAGCTGCAGGCATATATTTTTCTGGGTTCTCAGGAATGAACCCCAACATTATGCTGCATTTCAAGCTGTTTCATCTCTTTACACTCTCCCAAGTTTAAACTTTCTGCTCTCTCTCGGCATTCACAAGGCCCACATATATTAAGACCATACTTCCATTGACTTCACTTTTAATATTAAACAGGCAGTACATGATACCCTCAGTATTGACTCTACCAAGTCCATTAATGACCCTTTTGTAGCTTCACTTTAATTTATGCTTTGAAGGAAAACTGCTGTATTATGAGTCAGGGGTGAAAGAGAATATTGCTTATATTAAAGATCTGTATAAAAAGAATATCATCTTTGACCTGCTAAGTCAAAGTTGAGCACTCAAAATAATTCCTACTGCAAGCACATGAAAAATATTATTATGGAATGCCCAGGCTTTCATCTGACAAGGAAGATTTAAGGATTTCATTGTTTATGTACATAAGAGGAAAAGGTCTTTAGAATTTTTGCTACAATAGAGCCAGAGTTGTTCAAAGTCAGAATATATATCTCTCTTTCAAAGTCCATGTAATTATACAGATCTGAAGTGCCACACAGAATGTACTAAAAACATCAACTGTTCAGAGAGACCTCAAGAACTTCAACCTTACAGGTGACCTCAAAGACAGTTTCAAAACTTCCCCAGTCTTGCTGGTTTAAGTGAAATAATTCAGTATAGCTCTGGATGCGTGTATCAGACCCTGTGGTAGAGCTATGCACGTTGTAATGAGGTAGGAGCAGATCTGCATTACAGTGAAGGATGACATGGGCTGATGGCTTTGGCTACAGCATAAAGTGTGAGATTTAAATTGACTGAAGTGAAATGTAAGGGTGAGATATGCTTGAACACGGTCATCTGAGGCATATTCCTTCAGACTGCCCGAGGGAAGAAACAACTCAGAAAGGACACACAGGAGTCTGTCAAGGAGACTGAGCTCTGCCACCTGTTCTGAAAGGGCAGCTGTTGGGGATGAAGAGAGGAGTCCTGCCTGCCAGGGCTCCAGGTCCCAGGCCTTGCTATTACACCTTCCTTTAGTTGCTTGTCTGTAAGCATCTTGAAGGCTCCTACTACATGCCAAAAAGGTGCTTGAGACATGGGGCAGACACAATAAAAAAGGTAAAAGACTCATATATCAATAGCACATCAAGAGATGCTAAAGGAATTTAAAGGGAGAGGACAGATTCAGAAGGTGGTTCCAATCAAACTCTAAGTGAGCAGGCACAGAAGGAATAAAAAGCTGATGAGCTGTAGAGCTACTGCATCAGCAATTTCTAATGTTGGGTTTAAAATAACAAAGGCTTGTTATTTGGAATATTGCACCGAACTATAAAAAAGGATTGCAAAAGGCTAAGGAACACTTGGAAATTTTTATTTTAAAAAACTTCTCCAAATAACAGTTGGAAAGAATTGAAATACTAACAGCTGCTGGTCCAGTGAAAAAGAATTGCATTGGATGACAGCTCTAAATAGTGCAATTATCACACTTTTCTCATGAGCCTGACCAATTTTCAGTATACCATCTCTGTCAGCCTAACTTCAGTTTTTCACTACAACATTGAATTGGAAAATGACAAGCAAACTCATCTGAAAATGACTCTACTGGAAGGACAATATTTTTCTATAAACATCAAAGGCACATATGTGCGTGTATAAACTGCATCTGGTGCACTGTTCCTTTTCATCTGGCCAACACTCAGTAACAAATTCATATTTAGATAAAAATGGGAGACATACCTTAACATTTTCCAAGAGAGCCCATTCTGTAAATTATCAAGCAGCAATCCTCTCCCCATCTAGCCACTCACCCTCAAACCAACTCTTAACTTCCATTAACTGAGTCCTACCTCAGTCAGGAAAACAAAGGAAGGCTTTTTTTTAAGGTGAGCAAAGTCTGGACTCTTTCAGTCAAACAGCAATAAGCAAGAAGTCTGTTACAGTTCTACTGACCCTTTCTAGCCAGCTGCCTCAATAACCAACATAAAACCTGCCAAGATGCAGCTGGAAAAATTTTCACATAACATGCTATTCTTTTTTCACATTTGTGAACGCTTTGTAAAAAATCTTCAGTCAAAAACCAATTGTGGATGAAATATTTCAGTAGCCTAGAATGAACAAGGCTACTTGTTAAGGGGGCAATGGAAGCTGTTTCAGTCTTCTCTGTAATTGCACTACTGACTTGGACTGGTTTAGAGAAGAAACAGACTGGGATCAATTGAATAGCAAACAACTCACCTTCCTAAGGCTGAGCTCAGTGATTCTTACAGTGACTAGCACCAGTGAACTGCAGGGAACCAGTGCTTTGCCCAATAAATACTTTAACAGTGAATTGCATCCTTCTAACACCTCACAAAGGAAACTGTTAACTGAATCCCTTCCTATACATCTGTGTTCTGTACCCATGGCCCTGTGTGAGAGCACTGAAGGCTGAGAAAGGGCAAACTGCTGAACAGAGCTCATGCTCAAACCAAACACTTTGTGTCCCCCGATCAGCATTCCTGTCCTCCCAGCAGCTACTCTGCTCACCTCTCCTGTGTGCAGGGAGACACAGCAGCCTTGCAGCAATGGCTCTACCAGTCTTCCTTCCATGCAAGGCACAGACATCACATCTGCAGAGATTTCCCTGCATTGGTGGAGCAGCAGAGCCTGGGATCCTGTTACTCTCACTGCCCTCTTTGGTAGGTGATGCTGCCAGTTCCTGCAGAGTGAGGACACCAATTCCTGAAGAGCAGCCACAGCACCCAGTGTGAGTGGGGGGCACCCTTAGGGCATGGGGACACACCTGCCTTGTGCATCAGTACACATGGGGAGCTCCCTGCTGGGGTGATTTTCCTGATCACCACCACCTCCTATCTGGAGCAGAACCACAAAATGAACTGGGATCTTCTCAGGTGAAACTAAACCTGATGTTCTCCACCTACCAGCACACACTTGGTGTGTGAGCACAGCCCTGAGCTGACTTAGAGCAGACTTCCCTGAAATACCCACAATGTGGCCTTTGGGCCTTCAGCACTACATGTTTTGCTTTCCAGGGCTGCTCTGATTGGGTTGCATGATTCTCATCTGTGTAGGCTTGGCCCTGTGGACCCAGGGACAGCAAAGGAGAAACACAGCAACTGATAAGGAGACCAAATCTGCTCAGTGGAAATGGTGCCAGGCAGAGTCTCTGCTGGGGACTGGGATAGGGTTCTGCTATCACAGAGATGATAGAAATTAAATGGTCCATGTTCCTCCTTTTCTCACTGTGTGACCAAAAATCACATACCTCCCCTGACCCCCCAGTATTTGGACTATATTCTTTCAAGATGTCATTGTTTTAAAACAGGACTGAGGTGTGCAGCTCTTCCACAATGTATGCACTATTGCAGTAGGAATTTTTGCTGAATGAAAGACTGCAGACTCTAGCCCATTAATTTTACAAATGTCTTGTCTTCAAATGCTACAGTAATTAGCTTAACTCCTTCACACTTTAAGATGCTTTAAAGTGTGCTGCAGGAATGCCTTAGATTTTATGGCAAAGCTAATTTAAACTTCACTAGCAGTATGATCTCCTGGGATACTGCAGGCAATGTTGATTTTTATCCACAAACTCTTCTCTTAACTGTTGCCAAGGTTTTAGATTTTATCATAATGTATTCACAAATATTTATGGAAACTATAACTCAAATATGCATTGGCTAAAATTAAACATATTTTACACAAGGTAACATCAGTGCCAGTTTATATAAATAAGTGTTCTTAGCTGCTTCAGGAGGCTTATTTGTCATGTTTAGGAAAAAACACCTTTAAATCCTGACAAAGCTGTCTCATAAAAGCTGAAATCTGTGGTTGTGGCTTACTTGCCCACACACCTTTTCAGTGTGTGGTAGCTATTGCAGCAGTGGCCATGATGCTCAGAGCAGGGGTTACCTGGCCTGGGGCAGTGCTGGGGTGCAGGGGCTGCTCCACAGGAGAGCCACCAGCTCAAGTCCTGTACAAAGCACAGCAGGGCAGGGCTGAACTCAGGCACTTGGGCAACCCCCTACCTCTGGATCTGATATGTTTCTAAGGAATGAAAATTTTCCCATGATTGATCTGACTATGGGAATAGTTTGGACACCAAAATGATACAGGTAAAATAATACTCATTGAAAGTTGTTCAGAGAAAATAAGGAAATGCAATATGAGAACACGTCAACTTCTGTATGTTACAGATACGGAACTTGTTCAGTGTAATAAAAGAATCATGGGAAAAGCAGGGGCAGAGGAAACAAAGCAAAGAAGGTACTCAACATTTCCATGGTATATAAACCTAAATTCAATATTTTAAGTGTGAATATTTACAGTTAGCCCTGCAACCTCAAAAATGCCTATAACATATGCATGTCATTCATGATTTTCTACAGTTATAATTCAGCATGCTGCTCAAGTCGTTGGGAGAAAATTTGTGGAGACAAAAGGCAACACTGAACAATGGCAAAATTAACTTTGCAGTAACCAAAGCTGGAATCCAACTCGGCTTCAGATAAACATAGATAAATGGATTTATAGATACTTTGCACTTGAGTTTATATTTAATCCAAATTATAATAGATAAGGGTTTCCCCCTGCAAGGACAGTCACGATGCAAGAAAGACTTGATCTTATTCTGCTTCTATTTTAGCTCATCCTGATTAATTGTACTTGGCAAAAATTCTTATTAATCCTATAGCACCTTCACTCCTACGTCATCGACTGGTTTTATGCCCACTCTACCTTTCTTGACAGGGTAAATGAGCTTATCCAGAGGTTTGTGCTATCACAGCTTGGATTTAAGGTCATGGTGGGTCTGAAACCATCCAGTTCAAACCCCACTCTCAAGCAAGGCCACCTGGAGCTAGTCACACATCCAAGTGCATGTACTGGACCTTTTAAAGTTCTTCAGCCAAAAGGAAGATAAACTTATCTAAGTCTCTTGGAAAGGGAATGGTTATCAGGCAGAGCAGATAAGCAGAATACATGAATTATAAAAAGAGTACATCTAGTATGCACTTAAAATGAACATTTCCTCATCAATAGGTGACAGTGACCACCTCACACTGCAGCCACCTCGATGTGTGGAACAAATTCAAGCCCTCAGTGGCTGACAGAGTCCACTAAGCCACAGCAATAAAGCTTCAGACTTGTGGATGTAGACATCCATGGGTGCTGAAAACAGTTTGTACTATTTTTTTCCTACTGCTCTGGACTATGTTGTTGCTCAGGGGAGGCCTTGTGCCGTCACAAATACTAGATAGGTGTGTCTGTCACCTTTAAAGCTCTCAACTCATTTTTAAATCACTTGTTCTCTAATTATCTTCTTGACTGTACTTTTTAAAGTTCCTTTGACTCCATCAGAAATGAGCAATGGTATGAGCTCAATCAGCTTGGATTCTGCCTCCTTCATATTCGGTGTAGGACTAAACTGACAGTCCTGCCTTGATCTGTTCTTCTGGTCAAATAAAAAAAACAGGGAAGGAAGAAAACCTATCTGTATTTGAAACACTTATTCCTTTCACGTGTTGTTTTCAGTTACATGTTGTGTTGCACGACCCTCTATTTCCAAGCCTTCTCAGATATTTTCTGTTTCCACTCTGTATGTATAACCACTGTTGGAACTATGCTGCAGCCCACCAGGACTGAGAGCCAGGTACTTCTCATAATAGGAGGTCAAACTAAATGAAAGTCAGAGCCCCACCAGTTCTCACAGCTGAATTCCAACATTGGATATGACATGGCCAAGGGGAAAATATTGGATTTATTTTTATGAGTTAGTCATAACCCTAATGCCCTTAAGAGGTACTGTGAGAAGTGAATCCATTCATAAGGCCAACAAGGTCACTTTTAACTTGTAAAAATAAATCCAATATTTTTCACTATGTCTTATTAGGTTTGTACAATGCAGCAACCACTGTGGTTTGTTTTTAAAACGTCACTTCCCACAACAGCTCATATTGCTTTTTAGCTTGATTCCCCTTTCCCATGTTCCTCAGCTCCCAAGGTCTGCATTGTCTCTTTCACTGCCTTTGTCTGTGCATCAAAACACATCCTGTTACTGAAAGTACCCTTGAGTTTTATGTTCAGCCGCTGCTCTAACACAACTCCATTGTCACAGTCTCTTTTTTGCCTCACGTGATTGCCACATCCCTGGCATTTCTCTCAACTGATCCCACACAGCCTCAGCCTTCCCTGACCTGTGCCTCCTGTAAACTGATCTGCAACCATCAGAAATCCAGAGCAGCATTTGGAATTTGTTGGTTAGACTGGTCTGACAAATAGTCTAATAATAGCCTAAATTTGATAACTTCTTTTCTTCCCTCCTTAAGGCTTCAATAACTTAGAAGAGCAAGGAATAGCTGAGATGTGACCTGGAATACTTATCTTGGCACACAAAATTTGCCATTTCAGGCCATGAGATGTCCTGCAGACCCTGGGCTGTCTCAGTTTGAACAGCTTTTCTCCCCACAGACAGCAAGAGCCCATTACAAATTTCCATTTTCTCCCTGGTATCCAAGACAGAATTCCAAAACAGCAGGAAAAAGGCAGAGTGTATGGAAAGACACAGCCTTATTACCAAAAACGAAGATTTCAAGTGACTATTGACACACACAGGAGTGGGGAGATTTGGGATGGCACAAGTCACACCTTCTGGTCTGCAAGAGAAAGAAGGGCAGCACAGTGCAGTTTGAAGAGCTAAGCCTCAGAATGTCAAGAGGAGTTTGCAGGAGTAGGACAGGAAGTGTCTCAGAGGTGGTGAAAGGAGGAATGAGATACTCATCCCTTCCAAACACAGGGGAAAAGAACTATGCCATGGATGATGCTAATACACCAAGAAACCAAAGGAAAGCAGTGGATCAAAGAATACGGACAGAGCAGAACAGTTTGCTCTCAATATAATTCAAATTTTCTGGCCAGCTACCACTTCTGGGCAGAAGCTTTAGGGGCATTCATAAAAATCTAATTAGAAAATAACATCTCTCATGAATTATTAGCTCTCCTCATATCTGGTTGTAATAGATTAAATTAAAGTCACAAAACCAGCAAAATATACTAAATCAATTAAAGAGAAAATTTTTATGTCAATCACAGTCTATTGCTTCCTTTTAAAACACTGAAAAAGAAATGCTTTATGCCAAGAAATATGCTCTAAAAATACTTGCTTTTCCCCTACAGGAGTATTCAGAAATTTCCAAAAACCATAAAACTTGTATTTTCTCTCCCACTTAGCACTAAGCAAAATAAACCAAGTGGTAAACAGTTATAGGAACTAAAACCTGTCTCTTCGTTTGTTTTTGCTCATGTACCCATCTGTATGTTCCCATCCACTTAAATACGATGAGCCTATATTTTTACTGGTGAAGAAAGAGCAGAATTTGGCTTTGGTTGATCCAGAGCTATACAACCATAATTTGCTCTGAACAATATTCCTTCCCAGTAGCAATTTTTACTGCCTTTGTGCTATTGTAACTGGTTTCACCAATGATTGCACAAGGTGCAAGGGAAAAGCAGACCTTCAGCTGTGTCTCAGTGAGAGAAGGCTCTGCAGGAGCACGCAGCTCTCACTGTTCCCACACAGCTCCTAAAATGGCATGGCCACGTCTTTATCACTTCAAAGCTCCAGCTCCTTGCTCGAGTAGCAGCTCCACATCACATAGTGCAATTTGAAATCTTGGCACTTGGCTTTCAATAATTCCCTGTTAGATTACTGTCTGTGGAAGAGCATATAACACAACTGCTACAAATGCTGGGAGCAAAATCTTCAATAACAACTTAGCGCATATGATAACTTTCCCAATTTCCTGCATCTACACCACCTATCTCTTTACTCTGGTCTGTAGCAGCTTGTTTCTTTATTGAACATCTGCCTTGGGATCCCCTGTCATAAAAAGTAATAAACACATCAATCCAAAAGAAAGAGTATTGCATGGCCCAAAACTACTTAACCAATCAAATTGGCAGCTGGCAGCATGAAACTAAAGGGATAAAACTCCGAGGTGCTTTTAATACAGTATATTTCTAATGATATTACACACCTGCTGCCATTTTGCACACCTAGCTGCCTGAGTGCTTCTAATAAGTTAATTATAGTTTCTAGCACCAATTATAGATTTCAACCTTTGTGGAAATACAAAGCAATGGGATTAATTTGTAAATCTGCTATCTCACTGATATTTGACAGCTATTGCTTTGATTCTCCTTCCTACAAAATACAGATGGATTGTCTTGGGAAAAAAAGCATTCTTTAACCAAATAATAATAAAAGAGCACAATAAAAATGCCTTGTAGCTTATTATCTACAGACCCCACAACTTGCAACTGTGACTGTAATTATAGCTGTTCGAGTTTCCCCTGCAGGTTTTGCTAAACAAACAAATGAAAAAGATACCCAAAAGGAAAAACCAAAGCAATTTGTGCTCTCCAGTTATCATAATATAAATATCCATAGATTACTTGCATAGAGAGAAGATCAGATCTAATCTTTCACCAGAGGTTTTTGTTAATTGGAAATTACATTTACTTCAGGTGTATACTGTTTGCTCAGTTCATATCCAGCTGTAAATTAGAGCAGTTTTGCCTTTTGGGAGAAAACCTCACTTTTGAAACATGTCTTATTGACTGTGTATAGATTACCAGCAGCTGATCCATGGAGTAGATTTGGAGGTAGAACTGCCTATAGGCAACTTTCTTTATTGATTGTAGATTGATATTCAGTTGATTTTTAAGAAGAGCAAAATAAAATAAAGCTGCAATGTAATTGCAAACTTACTGTAGGAATGAGAGAAATAGGGTGCCCAGGGAAGTGATGAAGTCACCATTCCTGTAGGTGTTTAAAAGTTGTGTAGACGTGGAATTTAATGACATGGGCTAGTGGTGGGCTTGACAGAACTGGGGATACTGATGGACCCAATCCTAAAAGTCTTTCCCGCCTGATTAAGTCCATGGTTCTTTGATTAGCTCAGACAATACTGCTGTTTGACAATCTATTTGTTCTTCATCCTAGCACTCATACTAGCATGCCTGGGTCACCTCTTTCCCTTGGATTAGGAAGGTGAAGAGGGGGGGTAGGCTGTGGCCAGGTGGTAAAGGAGCTTTCAGTATCAGCAGAGCCACAGAAGTTCTCAGGATGCTTCTGATTAAACTAAGGTCTGCATTAATGTGCAACCTGCCACATGTGTCCCTAAGCAAGAAAAAGATCCTCATTTTGGGTGAAACATTGTGAACAGTTGTTTTGAATAGTGTTTGCTTTCAAAGCCTTATCACAGTAAAAGCCACAGATAGCTCCCTGAGCCACAACATCCATGAATTCCCACTTGCTATGGAGTTCGGGCTCATAATTTCACCTGTGTAGGTTAGCTGATTTCTAGTAGGACTGAGTTCTCAAAACAGCCTTTTCCTTAGAGGCATTACTAATGCCTCTCTTCCATTCTCCTAAAACCAGCAGAAACTTATTCTGTTGTTCAATTCATTTTGGCTTAAAATTTGTCCTTGTCTAAGCACATAGCACAATTGCAAACACACTTCTTTAGGAAGCCACGTGAAATGATTTATTCTTACAAAAAACCTCTGCTCAAAAAGTTACAGAACTCAGGTACCAAGCACCAGCTAGGATCCAGCAATGCACTTATACATTTTCCCAACTGAAACTCATGCAATTTAAATCTAAATATACCCCCAAGTGCACTGGGGGTTTGGGACTGAAAAGCTCAATGCCCAATCCAATTCTACTCAGTGTCACAGTGACTATTAAAATCAAACATGAGTTAAGAATGTGCATCCATTGTGGATAATTGCTGGAAGCTTATGGGAAACTGCTGTACAGCCAAAGAATTTTAAATAACATTACCCTAGTTTTATTAGTGTAAAACAGAGAAAGCCCTGGTTTTCTCAGGTTTACCAGAAAGAGTTTGTGTTAACAGCAGAACTAATGAAGACTAATTTCCCATAAATTCAAATTCTTTGTCTCCAAAATCCTGCCCCTTTGCCCTCACCACAACAGTTGTGCTCTCTCCCTGTTGTTCAGTGTTTCCTCTGTACAGGACACGGCCCTTGCTGAGGCTGACTGACCAGCTGGCTGCTCCAAAGGGACAGTGATGGGCACTTTCTGCTGGCTCCTCCTCAGAAGGGACACTGCTGCCTGTCACTCTTGTTTTGCCACATTCCAAACTTCACAAAACAATTTCAGAACTTCAATAGCTGAGACTTGCATTTTTATTTCATATTTGATTAAAGTTGGCCATAAATTCAACAGCCTTAAGGACACTGAGTAAACAGCACAGGAGTAAACAGAGCTCCCCAGCCAAGCTTGGTCCAGAGGGGTACAAAGCCTTGGTCCCACAGATGGAGGAGTCCTGATGAAAAGTGTCCATGCCTGAATTGGATCTCACTATTAATCATACAACATATTCAATTATTTACTCTACCAAAGGCAAGACTGTGCAAAACACCAGAGTAAATTCAGGAGTGCAGAGAAACACTCCCACTTACCTTTCTGCTTTCAGGCATGTCCATCAGCTTCTTCCAGACTTCTTGAGTTCCTCCCCATCACATTTCTCATTCCCTTCATCGCTACAGACTCAAGCCATTCTCCTGGACAGCTGGGAAATAAATAAATGAAGTGTTTGCACCTGTGCTCCCATTTCCCATCATCTCAGACTAACTCCAGCTGTGGATAACCATGTCAGTTGTGGTTTGGGCCCACAGCGGGGTGGCCTCTTGTGCATCAATGAATTGCAATTTTCCCTAACAAAGAAATCTGTTTCTGTGTATTTGATGTCATTATTTTGATTCCTACCTAAACCCAACTTATATGATAACCACCTTCATGGCTTAGGAAAGGCAAATTGAGGACACAAGTAGACTACTAAAGCAAAAAAATCCCCCAAATACCTCTATTGCAGATACTTCCAAGATATCACTTAATTTTATATATAGAAGAAACTAATAAAGCATGCTCACCATTTGTAGAGTGCATAATATGATTAACTGCTCCTTCCTACCTGGCACATCTCAGGTTTCCTGTAACAGCAATATTCAAATTAAAGTATTTAAGAGGAGAAATTGCTGTAGCAGCAAAAGATTATACAGTGGCACACAGTTTGTGAGATGTCTATGTATTTTTTCACTGCTGGTCAATTCACTTTTATCCCAAATTTTCAATTTTCACCTATAAATAATACACCTTCTTACTCCTTGATAGTAGTACTTCTCACAGAGCTCTGTAACATACACCCCAATAAATACACTGAGCATTTGAAATAAATATGAAGTATTTTATATCTCATTTCCCATGAAAATCGACTGGTAGATAACTGAAAATTACTCACAGCTGCTTCTGATTTGGGGCAGTTGCTTTGATGTATGTAGTAGCTCTTTAGTGTTTGAGGGGTTTTTCTTTCTGACTGCTTTCTCTCTAAAACTGCAGGGAAGACCACTTGCTTGAGGAGGGTGGAATTGAAGTGCAGCACTTCCTTTCAGAGTACATTATTCAGTGATGGGCAGGCAAAATTACTTCACTGGGTGTTTGTCTGCCCTCCTAATGGACACGAGGTCTAAACCCCTTTCCCTGCATGACTTTCCTATGCTTAAGTACCCAAGTTCCCTGAGCCAGAGTTTATCTGCTGTTTAGCACTGGGCATGGCACAAAGATTTATGTTGCTCTGTGTGACCATACCAGTCATCCATCACTATTAATTACAAAAAAATCTTTCTCCTTGTTTTTAAAAGCCCTTTGAATTAGCTTCCATTATGAAGCTGTATCACAGATGGTCAAATGCTGGTGAACAAGGAGAAGGTAAACATTCTTGAAAACACCTTTGTGATCTATCTAGGCTGCTATGTCAAGGAGAAAGTCAAGGGATTTAGGTGACTAAAGATGACTTTCCTCAGCCAAATTTAGCTGAAAGTTAAAGTTACCTCATCTCTGTCCAGAGTCAATGGGAAGAGATAGACTTCTTCAGCAACAGTTCATGCTAACATGAAATAAATACCAAATCCAGGTGAAATGATTAACCCTCTGGAGATGCTTCTCACTGCTCATTCATTGTGAAAACCATCTCAGGGTATGCAGCTAATCAGCAACAGGTCTTTTCTTAGATAAGATGAATGTTCATTTTCCTAGTGGTTCTAAAATTATGGAAACCTTGTATGTAAAAAAAGGACAGATAATATCTGAGGAGAATTTATAAATATCTGAACACAGTTATGTCACTTTAAAAACAAAAGTATTATTTTCTTCTACTGAAGATGGGGAAATCATACTAAGAGCAAACATGACAGATAATTTTATCTGCCAAAAGAGAAATAGTACAGGCTACCTCTCTGCTTCATCTAGAGAATTTCCCTTAAAGTAGTTACACCAAGGTAAAAAGATGTTACTTAATTTCTTGTCATAATAAGAAACAAAAAAGTATATTAGAGCTGTGCCAAGTCCTTCCTAATGAGGGATCTGTTTGTACATATTCTGCATCTTTCTACCTACCAAATCCATCCTATCACCCACCACCCTGTATTACTTTTATTTTTGTTCCAGCTGCCATGTCAAGGCTACACGCACACCACTACTGCCGTCACTAAATGCTATTAACAGGGCAGGCTGCAAAAATTGAGAATGTAGACTACTAATAATATTAGGTTCTAACTGATGCCACTGTAGTGTTTGAGTTTGAGCAGAGTTCACTTCTATTCCACTCAGCTGTAAACAAGAAGTCCAGACACTTGCTTTTTACATGAAAGTTAAAACAATGTTCTTACAGAATCTCCAATTTCCAGGACTTGAGACTTTTAGTAAAATCTCAAAAATTGCACACCTTCCAGCTGCCCACTGGACACTAATATGATTTGATCACAGTGTTACTATTAATCAAACCCCTATCATTTGACATTTTCCTTCTTCTTGGACCTGGACAATCTGCACAGAATGGCCTTTAACCAGACTTCTCGTGGTACAGATCTACCTGAGCCCAGCCTCTGCCTGGCCCCAAGGGCAACTGGAATGCACATCATGGATCAGATCCCTTCCTTCACCCATAAGGGCAGACCTGTACCTCCTCCCCTGGCTGTAAAGCAGTTTCAGTGGTTGGCAGATAAGTAAAGACAGGAAGGGGAGGGGCAGTGGTGCTGGTTGGGAAGGGTGGGCTCAGGAGCTGATTCATGTGCAAAGGCTACAAGTTCTGTACAGGCAAGGGAGAAGGTCCACTGGACAGACACAGCTCTGTTCTGGCTGACAGGCAACTTCACAGGCACTCAGCTTTCAGGCAGCAACACTTGGCCACCTCTTTGGTAACAGAAACAGGCCAACACACAAGTCCAAAGGGATTTTTTTTTTTTAAATTTTAAAAGAGTGATCTGGCCCTGTCCCACATTCTGCGGGGTACAGACACCACTCCCTGTCAGCAGGGCACGAGCATTAGCACAGGTGTATTGGGATGTGCCTGCATGCAGTGCTTCTGTAGTATCAGGCTGTGCTAGACTGACTCAGCTTTGCATTCATGTTCTGAGGAAGGCTGCTCACCAGCCCTATGAACATATGGCTCTTACAGGGTCGAAAAGTCCTCTCTTGCCTTCAGCAGTGGCATACCCATAACGTCTCCACTCTAATTTCCCCAGTTTAATCTGGCTTATATTTCAAGAAAAATATCTTAAAGGACCCTCTATTTATTTTTAAACCAAACATATTAGGTGTGTTAATGTTTCACCATCTGCTCTGACTGCCCCATTCCAGGAAGCCCCACTGTGGTAAGAGAGAATTTTTTAGGGGGACCATATTCATCCCATTTGCCAACAGCAGCCCTCTGCATGGCTCTTGCTAGCTGTCTGACCAGGAAGGAGTTAAAATCCTAATTTTTCTATTGCATTTCACTTTAAAGATAAGCCTCTTTTATTGCAGCATGGCTCAAACCCTTGGCTTGCACCAGCATTGCTCAGCAGAGCGTTTGGTTTTCTCTTTACATCGCATTTTAGCGAATGTTGTGTTTTATAAGATAAAATGATAAATGGCCTGACTTAAATGACCGGAGGGTATCTACTTTCCTGCTACTCTATTTAAAAGGTTTCTGTGAACATTTTACACACCTTATTGTGTGACTGTGGCTGTCTAATAGCAAAGGAAACAATAGCCTCTGATGTCCACAGAGGCAGGGCATACCACACAGGTGCCATGTTTTACAACACCACTATATCTTGTCATTCAGAAGTGCTCCCTGAACAAATTGCCTGTCATATTTAAAGATAAAATCTGACAGTGCCAGAGCTGACAAGTAGTCCTCAACCCTGACATACAACGCAGAGCTGAATTTTGCTAGATTCACTGTAGCTGGATTTGTCTTTAGAGATTCACAGCAAAGCTAACTGCTGGCAGAGCAGCAAGAATTATTTCAAAACATTGCTAAGTGTCAGACTTTATTAAATGGTTGCTTTAAAAAAGGGAGGAAAGCTTCTGTGTCAGATTTAGAAAAGAACTATACAGAAATGTTTTTACATCTTTTACTTCATAAAATAATGATTTACAGTGTTTCTAAATAATAGAAAATCCTGCAGTACATTTCAGGATTGCTCCTTAGCACTGGGATTTCTATTTACACTACAGGATTTTGTATTCTTTTATCTTTTGCCCCATGAGACTCTGAAAGGTACATGGAGTAAATGGGACTTAGGAAGGAGTGACACAGTGTTCAGCAATGCCCATCCACTGCTCAGGTGGTGACTGGGGGCAGTCAGAGGGCTGCCTTGGGAAGCAAACACTGATGCTGCAGTGCTGTTTACCCCTGGCAACACCAAAGAGAGCAGAGGATGGAGGCTACAGAACTACAACACAAGTGGCACTGGCAGATGGGCAGAGGCAGGGCAGGTACTCCACAAGTATGTTGAAATCCCAACCTGCAACTACTTTCAAATCAGCCCCTTTTTGTTCTATTTTGGGGTTCTGAGGGGTAAAGAGCCACACAGACATTCATTTTCTTATGCAGCTCTTTGTAACCATTTTGTGGCTCCATCAGATACCTGTATATTTAACTCCCTCCTTGCCCACAGAATACAAACTTTTGAATGTACATCTGGGGAGATTTTTCTGTCCTGTTTATTAACCACTAACAAGGATCTACGTGTTTGCTCTCAAAGAGGAAAAAAAAATAAAGGCATAAAACACTGTCTGCCGTTCAACGTGCCACATTGTGTCAAACCATTTCACAAAGACAGCCTTGATGTTGAGATGTCTTTTCACACCTACTGCCAGCTGAGACCTGAACTGATGCAAAGGGGATGTGCCAGCAACAGCACCTGGCTGCCCTCCCCAGCCACCCCCACCACTGCCCCACCACCCTGCTGCTGCAGAACCACTGAGCTGGAGCCAAATAAACACCCATCAGTGGGAAAACGGGACAGGACACAGCTGTAGGTGAAGAGAGCAGGTAAGGGCAGGCAGGACACCAGGGGAGCAGAGAGCCCAGTGTCATCAGCAGTCACAGGAGAGCTGGCACAGTGAGCAGAGGCAGCTGACTCTCAAAATCACACAGTGGCTGGGGTTGGAAGAGACCTTACAGCTCAACTTGTTCCAAGCCCCCAGCACTGGGCAGGGACACCTTCCCTGAGACCCCACCCGACCTGGCTTCAAACACTTCCAGTGCTGGGACATTCACAGCTTCTCTGGGCAACCTGTTCCAGTGTCTCAATGCTACCACTGAGTTATGTTTCTTCAAGGACAGGGACCCTCATCATAGGGTCAAGGCCAGCAGTGAGTGCAAGTACCTATGAAAAAGCTGGGAAAGAGACAATGAGGGTAAGAGGGAGAACAGTGCCCTCTCCACCCTGGGTGACAGCAGGAAGGTGAGAGCAGGGGGCTGCAATCACCTTTCTGAAAGGGTTCAGGTGCTGCTGTGCAAATTGAACTTCTGACAAGCCAGTGCTGATGTAGGAGTCTGGGCCAGGAGGATTATGCAAGTGTCCAAAATGGATGATTGACAGCAGTTAAGTCAGGATCAATGACTGGAGAGCCTACTGCTACATCTTGCATGTAAAACTGACATGTGCAGGAGGCTGTGGAATTACAAAGTAGAAAATTAAGTGGTCAGAGACAAGCAAAATTTCAGCCACTACCCCCACCTCCATATTTCAGCCATAGACCTGCCATGAAAATCAAGATTTGAGTTTAAGAATAATGGTTGAAAATGCCTTTCTGTGAATCAGTAATCTGGAGATCAGAGGGGCAAACAAACTCACCCTGCTTTTGTTCAGATACACATGAGCTCAGTGGCGGCCCTAATGCTCTCTAACCTTCCTGCCACAGGATGATTGCCCACCCATGGTGTCCTCCCTGTGCTGGTGACTCT
Source organism: Cettia cetti (assembly GCA_013401135.1). Taxonomy (NCBI): domain Eukaryota; kingdom Metazoa; phylum Chordata; class Aves; order Passeriformes; family Sylviidae; genus Cettia; species Cettia cetti. The sequence continues at coordinate 98,580 of VZUI01002596.1, forward strand.
GGGGCAGGTTTGCTGCAGTGTGCACAGTCCTCACAGTGTGGGGAAATAATATGTGTGAGTATGAGGGGGAGAAAGTTCAGTGTAGACACAGCTCGCTGTCTCCAATGAAATCAGCCCTGCCCAGCCCTACCCCAGGCCCTTGGCTGAGACTTATGCCATGGGACACAACAAAGGACCATCCAGGTATGAATTCTAACTGCAGCTCTCACTTGATTTTAGCAACCCCTTCTGAGTGCCTCATTTACTGTATATCTCAGCTGGGTCCCTGGACTTCAACCCTAGGATTGGCTCTTTTGTTTTTCATCTGTTGGATAAAAATATCTGCTGCTGTCACCAGCTGCTCTTAGTCCAAGAAGAAAATTGCCCAGACTTTATTAAGGTGACCCACACAGGGACACTTCTCACTGTCTGCAACAGAAGAGACATTTACATGAGTTTCATTTTCTCTCTCACAGAACTCTTCTATAGCATGGACCTATCTACTAATGTCTACACTACAAAAATCTCCCCAAGTACTCCATCATCCTGTTTCACAAAGCATGACTTTGCCTTAGAAATAGTGTTAGCAAGAGGTGTAATTGTCATTCTCCTGGGCTACATCAAATCTTATTTAAGGATGGATCTCCTCTCAATTTCTCTTAGAGGCACTTTACTCTAGAGAGAGCCAATTCATTATTGGAAGGAGATGTTTTGACCCCATTAGCTGGGCAGAGGTGTGTTTGAACTGCAGACCTCTGAGCATCCTCAATCCAAGATGAGCGAGCTCAGGCGATGGTGTGAGGAAGGGAGGCATCCTCTGAGATCCCTTTGCAACCTGCTCTGCACCAGGCCAGAGCTGAATGCACACTGCAATGGGCACCTGAGACATCACTGTGTCCAGCAGCTCACTGAAATGACTGAATCTAAGGGTATGCAGATAAACATAAAATGCTGGGAAGTGTAACTTTGGAATATGCTATGTTTAAAAAAAAATTGGAGAGAAATTCCTTGTGATTTATAATCCTCATATTGGCATGTACAAAATATCAGTGTTATATTGAATTTTTTTAAAAGATTGCTCTGTTCCAGGCTTGCTTCATGGATGTTTGAGTCTGCCCCCTTGAGAATACCAGAAAATGCATAATACAAGCATTTGCAACCTTTAAAAGTGGAAATGCCCTAACTTAGTCTTAGTTAGTCATTTGTGGCCCTGACCCTAATGAAAGTGCTATTGTCCAATATGCTTTGCTCTACATTGATTTTTCTTCTATCAGCTGGGAGTTCTGGTAAAAGAACAATAGATCTAATAAGACCAGTAAAGCAAAGAAAGTATGGAACAGAGAGCTCTTCAGTATATACAGGTCAAGCTACAATCAATTTCCAGATTTGAAATTATATTTTAAAATGTAGGTTTAATACAAGAACTTGTTCTAAGTGTATCAAGTCAAAGCTTGTATAGTTCCTGAATGACTGCTTTATCAAGTAGCCCAGACTCTGCCCCCAGAGGTTAAGCAATAAAGCAGAAACAAAAACAACTTAAAAGTTTCTGCAGTTAGTTGAACCCAGTAACAGCTCCATACACCGCTTTTACATTCCTACAGTTTGACATACCATAAAGCCATGAGATACATTGAAAAGCTATGAATTTGCTAAGGATTTCACTTCCTATTGTTGTTAGAGGCCATTAAGTTTATTAGATGTTAGCAAAATACTCGTAAATAGAAAATGTGAAGGCTTATGAAAAGCGCCCTTTAATTTCACCCTAATAATTAACATGCAGCTAGGAATAGGAAAACAGTACCCTAACTAATGAAGTGTGGTTAGTTCCAAAATCTTAGTGATAATTATGCATCAAGTTTCATACAGACAAGCTGAAATGAAATCTAATTGTGCAAAGAGGGCATCATACAGATTAGACGAAAACTTGCACCTCTGTCTTTGGTAGATAAGCTGATTCAGTTACAAACTCTAAAATCATACTCTGGACCCGCTGAAAAAATCCAGAGTGATACAAACTTTCTTTACTTCTTTTTTCCTATTTACAAACTCGGTGTGATTCTTCTGGTTTGAGATGATGGTTCTGCTTTCATATTTCATAATCAGATGATTAACTGCTTTCATATTTTGGAATAGAAAATCCCAACACTTTTAAAAATGTTTAGCAAAAACTCACTTTGAACTATGATTGTATGACCAAAAATACAGACATTGGCTGACAGGTAAATTGCACATCTGCAACTTCAGCAATATAACTTGAGACCTTTTAGATCAAAAATGAAGTCTCATCACCAAATGAAAATAATATCTTTCAGCTATAACAAGGATGTACAACCTTATGATACCCTCATTTGCAGGGTGATGACTGTAGGTAACAAGCAAGAGCCTTCATGATGAAGAGAGTCTTGTCTCCTCAAGGAGAATTTAAGTTCTCATGACTGATTTCCTAAAGAAAGAATGGAATTAGAGTAAAAATCAAAATTCACCAGACATTGAATCCTGATTAGTCTCTGCCTCAGTTAAGACCAGCTGCCCTTGAATAGAGATATAGAGATGCTGGAAGAGCACCTTAACCCCCACAGAAGTTTTTTCTTGAGTCTCCTTGTGCTTGTGTCCCTCCAGCAAAAGCCCTGATTATTGCATCTCTTTTTTTTTTTTTTTTTTTTTTTTTGAGATCACTACTGCCATGTGTTTTACCAATTTTTATGAAAAGTTAAGGAAAAGAAAGGATGCTCTGAGAGTAAAAAAAGGAACCGCTCAAGGCACTTCAGATTCCAGGGCCACTCATCTTGGTCCTTCTAGATACATACGGGATATTTCACAATGGGTTGTAAGAAATGTTTCAGACTAACACTGGTTTTGCAAATGGGTCCCCATCCAGTTGCCTGTCTTTTACTTACATCAATTAAACATTTTCTACAGCCAAGGAAAGAATGTTCTAGGCTAAGAAATCAAAATTCTCACTTCTTGGATGCCTTGCTGACTCTGAGCTGGAGTCTGTGTTAATAATGTTCTCTGTCAACTTTTTTACTTGGAGACTCCATTTCATCCTGGCTGGTATTATTCACATTTCCATCACCTCTTGGCTGGAATCTACTAATACAGAGTAATTTGTGCACACAGCCTTTAGCCTTAAGGGAACTCCAGGAACTGCAGAACACTGCAGTGCACCTCAGCCACATGGCCATGTGCAAATCAAATCACTCTGCTGATCTCTACAATGGCTCCTGTCAGACCATCACAGGAAATCTGCAGTATCAGTGCCTGCCTTGCTCTCCCACTCGAATCTGGGAAAGCATGGACACAGCTTTCCGCTGGGAAAGAGGCAACTACTCCTCTGACATAGAACCCTACACAAAATCTGATGTGGGTGTATAGAAACCTGTGAAATGAAACAATGGGCACCACAAACCTCACTACCTCTTGGTCTATGTACAAGACACATTTTGTTGACATTGCCTTGTTTAACATGACTACACATGTTTTAAAGTGCAAGCTCTGCTGCAAAAAACATGGAACAGTTTATACACTCAGACAGGCTGATGCAGTGTTGGTGGACACTGAGTTCCTACTACCCACATGAAGTAACAGTGGGAAATGTAAGGTTGCATTGCCAGAAGAATGTGTTCTAAACCTAGCAGAGCTATATTTTTTTGTTGAAGGAAACACTATGACAGGGAGTAGAAGTCAGTCATACTCATTTATGGTATGAGTCTTACCAAAAGCACTGAAATTATTCTGCCTTCCTTACTAGAAGATTTGCAATATAACCAGTATTTAATTCTATCAACTTAAGAATAAAAACAAACCCTCCTCCATATATTTTATCTATTCACCATTATTAAATTGCCAGCATGGGCAGATGAGGATAACTATGCTCTTGGGCTTGACACACAGTTCAGGTTGTGAGCAAGGTGCCACTGAAGAGTAGACTCAGCACCTTTGAGTTTGCTGCTTTGACAAAGTTTCTCTCTCACTATTTGGCATGTAGAGAGCATACAGAAACCAATTTTGTCACCTATGCACCTGAACATCCATGCACTGCAACAATGAGGTATTGAAGAAAAGAGCTAACATCTTCTGAAGGGCAAATAACAGACAAAGGTTCTTTAAGCAGTTTATTTGATAAATGTCAGTAAATTAGTAAATACATAACACAAACTTACACATCACTGTATATCTTGCAGAGTTTTATAAACAGGTCTTAATAAAAAGTAGCAGTACCAAATGAAACAGGAGTCAAAATAACCTAATAAAATGGTTTGAAAAGAAATGTACTTCAGGGAATATCTGATACATAATTTTAAAGTCTTCTCACTTTAAAGTCACATCAGCCCAACAAAGAACAAAACTTGTTAATAACATTACTGTTAATACTGAGACAATAGGGAAAGAAGGGGCATCATTCAATAGAAGAGAAAGAACAGCAATAAAAGAATTGTGGAATTCTTTGATGTTGGATAATAATTTATTAGGATGTTCATCAAATAGCTAGTAAAACAGTGCTCTCAGTAAAGTACTACAAGACTACCAAATAAGTACCAGACCAAAATGCTAACAGGTGCATAACCAGCAGTCCAGTTTGCTTCAGCAACTCACCCTCACCTTGCTAAAAATAGCACAAATACCAACAGTGTATTTTCTCTAAGAGCTTCCTAATGCAGCAGCTGTACCACCTTGTGGGACATGCAGTAGAAATACCTGAAACAGATCTAGAAGAGTGGGGATAGTATTATATTATGTTGTATTATATGCTGCATATTCTCCATGGAATCATTTAATTCCAATAAGATCTATCTTTCCCACTGAGAGCCCAGGGACATGGAATGTAACTAAAAGATTCACTGGAAAGTTTTAATCAAACCTTAGGAGGTCTGAAAGATATTTATTATATGAGATACACTATTGTATGTTGTGCAATTAAATACTGTGCTAAATATGGCATGAGTAGGACAGATTCCAGCTCAGCTTTCAGATATAACTTTGGAGGACAACAAGTTCTATGAGAGCATCCTTAATCTGTAAACTGAGCTGATTACTGGAAGTAATAGAGATATGCCAGTGACAGAGGGTTACATAACACTCCTTCCAGTGTGGGCACTCAGATCCCAGCTGCACTTTTGACCTCTACCTCAGTTTCCCTGTGTAAAGCATCCTGATATTTCAAGATAAAGAGCCACTTTTAAAATATCAGTACAATTAGGTAAATTTTCCAGTGAAGCCATTGAGGAAAGGGACCCTGGAAAATTTCTTTCTATTTCATATGTTACACCTTGAGGGTTACAATGAAATAGGAAAAGTTAAAAACTTGTAACAATAAAGAGGTGATTTCACTACATTTGTTTTTTCCTTTTTATATGTAGACATTGATTTTCCACAAGAAACAAAGCTTCTCAAGACATACTGGAGAGCAAAATGCTCAAGTCATACACACTTAGTTTCAAAGTTATGTTGCTACTCTGAGAGAGAAATCAATGTATACTATATTAAAAACAGTCATCACAGCCCTTCAGATGATTGGAGAGCTTAACTTTGAATGCAATTCAACCTAATAGAGGCTTTAATGGCTTTTGACAGATTGTTTCACTGATCAAGGGACATGTATGAAAATAACTGCCTACCAAGGCCTGATTTGATTTTAAGAAAAGAAAACTGAAGGTTAATGGTAAACAGAAGTTGATTGTTCGCATTTTCACTGAAATAACTCTATCTGACCTGTTCTTAGAAGCAGTGGAATAAAGGATAATGGGAATCTTATACACCTGACTTTTTACTTTAGCCTGTAATCAAGGGGACTAATCAGACCAAGATGTGTTGGCATGAAAGCAAGTATTTGACTATAGGGAGGGGGAGGAGAACAACTTTTGTGACCAAATTCTTGATCATCATGGACAAGCCCTGTAAAACCAGTGGAATTAGAGGATGTAAACCATAGCATAATACATCCTTTTGGATTATGAATGTTATCTCCTAAGCAACAAGAAGAGAAATGATAGTTCCCATGATATGTGAAGTGCTCATGACTAAATGTCAGCATTTTAATGTGCTAATTTTATCAGTTATTTCTCAGAGTTTATTTTGTATGTTATTCAGCCAGTTCTGTATCCTTTCTATGTACAGACTTTTTGTAATTGTATAAATTATCTTCTCTTGTTCAATGAATGCCCTCAGGCTCAGATGAATGTAAATGAAGGGGCAAGCCCAGCGACATTGAAGGTGAGGAGTCAGTTTGGACAAGAAAGAGAGCAGTGGTTCTATTCAGGGTTGCCTCTGCCTTTACAGGTGGGGTGAGCCAGAACAGGGCAGGATGGGAGTCCTACAGAACAAGAAATGCTGGTGGTTTAGCCAGAATCCTTCATCACTCTCTAGCAGCTCCCACTCTCTACAGGCAGATTATTGTAATCCTGAAGTTTTCACTCTTATGGGGAGTGCAATGAGCGTCTGTCTTTGATGAGGAAACTCATGCAAACAGAATTCTTCTTGTCTGACCCTCCCGTGTGTCAGATCACTGTCCTGGTGGGACAGGACAGAAGATGAGCTGCAGCAACCTGAATCTCAAATGAGAAGCAGAATGTTTGGAGGTACTCAGTCCATGGAGCTGCAGCAGGACAGGTGGAGGCTGAAGCTGGGGTTGAGAGTTTCTCATCGCTGTTGCTACAGTGGAACAACCACTCTCCCCAACTCTGTAACCTTGGTGTGTGCTCAGTGGTCAGCTCCCAGCAGAAAGCTGAGGACTGGCTGTCAGTGGCAGGAAGGCATTTAGGGAGCCAACATTAACTTTGCACCAGCTGGTAACAATTAAGGGAGAGATCCTGACCTGCACTGTACAAGTTTGAGCTCAACGACTCCCATATGAGTCCAGTTAATGAAGTTGTGGCCTCGAGAAAGCACATCCCTTGGGTCTCCTGTGCACCTCACCTCACCTCTCTTGCCCTGCTCTCAGCCCAGCTTAGATGTAAGCCTTAGCCTGGTCTGGTTCAATATCCAACAGCTCAAACTCCACTGCATGGCACAGGACTAATGGAACAACACTGCTATAACTGAGAAAGGAGCAATGCCAACTCTGAACACACTACAATATTTTAGTCACTTTGTGTGATGGATTTTAATAATCTTTTGATTTCCTTGCTGTTACATGAATGGAATTCTTGAATCTGCCCCACTGCATGATTTTATAGTGCATCTTGTACCACTACCAGTGAACCTAAAACCATATTCAGATAATAATAAGACAATTCATTTGGATATTTACCATGGTGTATGTTACCCATCCTGCACAGTTTTCAGTGGGTGACTACTCATGGCATTCTTATTTACCCTTTAAATAATAAGAACGTGCTGTAATGCTCAGAACATAAGTATTGTGCCTTTAAAATCTACTGTATTGAGATTAATTTTATTTATTTACATAACCTTTTCCATAGAAGAAAAGACCTATGGGATAAAATGTTTTCATATACAGGGATATGAACAAAGCATTATAAAAACATTTCTAATTACATTGCATAACACAGCAGTTTTCTATCAAATACTTTAAAACTGTCTACATCTTTCATCCCCCAAATTACAGAAACAATAGAAGTTTTTCATTTTCTGCCAACATTTTCTTTCTATCACTGTAAAACCAACTCTGTATCAGATTTATAAAAGAAAGCCCTTGCCTTGAGCATTTCATTTGTACTGGTTCCATGTTTAGTCAGTAGCTTTTGTAAAATTGATGAATATTGTCTAAAGGCAAGTGCAGACAGGCAAACAGATCTGTATCTTCTGCAATCCATTTAGCCTGATGCACATATGCAAGTGAACTATTTTACCTCAATTCAGTCCTGGCTGATGAAAAGTAAATGTAAGCAAAGTTGTGAACTTCACCATTTTAAAAGAACCACTGAATTTAATATCAGAAGTTAATTTCTGCTCTTACCTCTTCCTTGAAAAAACTTGACCTTGGTCCTCATGCTTCTAAAGCATCCAGGCTTAGCAAACAATTACTCTACACAGAGCATTAATTAGAGGCTGTGTCTTCCAGCTCATCCAAAAAAGAAATGGGTTATCTAATGCTGGAATATAAGTGGATTGCTAAAGAATCGTTGAAACAAGGTAAATTATAACTACTCGAATTAAAAAAAAAAAAAGAAATCTTCGACGTATTTGTCAACTTCTAACACATAATCTATACACAGCAATAATTTACACTTGATCTCTCAGGTTTTTCATATATATTTACCTTTAACTATGTTCTCCTTTTGGGGTACCCTTTGGCATTACTATGTGCTTCAAACAGTTCCACCATCTTATTCATGTTATTGCTATCAACTCCTGTGGGCTTTGGAGATATGAAATCTTACTTCTGCATTTCAACTGAACTCAATCAGGTTATACTGACTTAGATGATGCAAGACTGGAATGCAACACAAAGCCCTAAACCACTTGGTTATTTGTATTTTGTCAGTCTTACTCACTCCAAAGGTGTTCATTTGTCCATGTCATTGCTATCTATGGCTTAGATAAGGGCTATCTGACTGCACTGAGACCAGTACTAGCTCAGTTAATTCACTACCTTAAATCTTCAAGAGTAGGCAAGACCTGGGAACATGTATTCTAAAAATTCTATTATTACTGCCAGCAGTCTTCTAATAGGTTTGGGGTTGTCTTGGTTTGGCTTTATTTCTACTGCTGCTGGAAATAATTATTTGCCAATCATTTTTTTTTAATAGCTTTGCCTCCATTTCAGCTACAAACTACATTGATGTGCCTTCTCCACCCTTTGTGGTGCTCATATTCCTTTCAATACTGTGATCCCCATGGATTTTAGCAGTGCTTAATTAAGCACAAAGCAATCATAAAGTAACAGCATAAATAAACAGTCCCCCTAAACACTGTGTTAGCACTGTTACATCATTAGCTTGTCTGAATTCATAGTACTCATTTCCAAAGCAATATCTGTTTCTGAAAACTGCCTTTACAAAAGCAGAATTCCCACATCTTCAGCTAGCTTTTCTCTAAGTGATCTCCAAAGTAAACAGTGTTTAGTGTGGCACTAATCCAAATATGTGCTATTTGCCCACTGGTAAAGCCAGCTTTTGCTAGTGCAGGGAAGTGAAAGCTATGCCCACAGCTGTATTTCCAAATGTTATGAAATCTATGGCACAAGAGACAACAGATAAATGCGTGGATCAAGGTAATATTATCAAACCTGGTTTAAGTAATAACTTATTCTTCAGAGAGTCTTTACATTCTACAAGGTAACTAAAAGTATTTGCAGAAGCCCAGGACTACAATGGAAACACTTGATTCAGGTATTCAAACTTTTTCTGGCACAGCTTTACCAAAAGTCTTGAGGTACAATCTCTACTTGATATAATTGTCCTGGCAAAAGCTGGTAGGTGTGGACACAGTTTTATACCACTAAAACTGAATTTTTACTGGCATAGCTTCCTTAGCTCCAGGGAGGTCTGGAATATATTATACTGTCAAAAGTACAATTTTCAGGAGTACAAACCTCGTCCACACACACAGCACTTTGCCAATACAGAAAGCTGGTGTGTTCTGGGTGAGTCTGGCCTCAGCAGAGACTTTTAACACCACATTAACACAGGAAGTATATTAATTTCTTGGTGGCAATGTCAAATTCTGAATCTTACTGGCTTCTTTTGTAGTGGTAATACAGCCTGAGTGCTTTTTCACCGTAATGATCTTCTTCTTTTTGTGGCAAAGTTTGACACCACTCCAACCAGTTCAGTTATAACAGTAATTTACCAAATCAAAATTCTGTATCTCATTCAGGAGCAGTCTGTATCATCCCACACAGAATGGTTCTTTTTATAGCATGTTACTACAAAACATCAGAAACAGCTTCATTTCTCATAGTTTTCTGTGTTTGTGGTCATATATCTCACTTGATGTTTGCAATACCCAATATCCCACACAACCCAAATGGAAGGTCTTACTTAGGTATATCAGCTCTTTAGGCAATGCACTGGAAAAATAGGATTCACAACATGCAGAAACAAAGCAATGATTAGGAACTGAATTCTGAATTCCAGGGAACCCAGGAGGTATAGATTCACATCAGAAATCTCAGTAGTACTCAGTTGCCAGGAGGCAAAACAGTAAGAAAGTCTTGGGATCTATGTTCAAATGCTCCTACAGAATTTCTCATCTGAAAAAGTGGCCTAAGAAGGAGGCACTGCACAAAGGAATATCTCCAGCACCTCCCACCCCTTTGTATTACTGGATGGAGAATTCCCAGCTCTGTTTTGAAGACCTCCAGCAGGCTCACCCCAAGCTGGCCTCATTAGGATGCCCAGGACATGCTTTGCCACAGGTGTGAGCTACACCTTGGGTTGCTCAAACCTGCCAGGCCAGAGACAGTTCTAGGCACCCATGGAAGCTGAAATTTAGATACCAAGGGAATGTGTCAAAACACTGGCAGAGTTGGGCCTGCTCAGCCTCAAGAAGAGATGGTTGAGAGGGGACCTTATTGATGTCTGTCAGTGTCTGCAGGAGGTGTCAGAGGATGGACCAGGCCCTGCTCGGTGGTGCCCAGCAATGGGACAAGAGGAAGGGGCAGGAGCCGATGCCCAGGAAGCTCCAGCTGGCCATGAGCAAGGACTTCTGTGCTGTGCAGTGCCCGAGCACTGAACAGACCGGCCAGAGGCTGTGGAGTCTCCCTCCCTGGGGATATTCCAGACCTGGCTGGACACGTCCTGTGCCCTGTGCTCCGGGAGATTCTGCTTCAGCAGGGAGGGTGGGCCAGGTCACCCACTATGGTCCCTTCCAACCTGACCCATCCTGTCAGTCTGTGAATCACAGACACCCCCAGGCTGTAGGTCAATGGAAATTAGAGTGGAGGAGGAGGGAACCAAGGCTGGTGTTCTGAACTTCAGGTCTTAAAAAACACACGCTTTTGTAAATCTAGGGGCTGGTCTTCTTTATTATGAGACAGTAACTAATATACTGTGTAAAGAGTGGTAAAATCTGCATTGACACATAAAATAACATATTATCAAGGAATCATAAAGCTGAAAAGATTTATGAAAATGACAAAGCTTCTCCCCAGATGACCAGCATCAATAATTCCGGGCTGGAAGGTCACTTGTTATTCTATCCATTGAACAAGATTTTGTAGATAAGCAATTACTTCTTCTAGATCATATGGCAGAGGCATATTACATTCATCATCATCTGTCCAGAAGGGATGGCATTCTGGTTTCTGGTCTTCTGGCAAGCTCTCTGCTGCATCTGACTGGCATCTAAAAAGAAAGGTAAGCAGATAAACCACTTAAGTAAAACTGTATCAAGAAACTGAATACTCAGCAAGGATACATTTGAGCATTAATTTAAAGAGAAAGATGATAATAAAAAAGAAATACGACATCTTCTGACACCGAATGGATTGCATATTTCCAGTGAAGCTGATTTCTGTTGAAGACTTTGTATTTTCTATAGGGATTTCTCAAAAAGCCAATCACAGAGAAAACTCAGTTAGTGTTCCTTTATATGGTGAATTATTTTTTCATTATCTCAACTGTTATTTAAAGTATGTGATTAAATCATTATCAGATTTAAATGTTTGCTGGTTTCCAATGTATTACTAGATTATTGAGAAAGATTAAACTGAATTTACTGCATTAAGGTCAGGGGGGATAGATTAAACAACATTAAAGAAGCCAGACTAGCTTTGTAGATTCTGGAGATTTACAAGTGTATCAACCTGCTTAGCACTGAAAAAGGTAATATAAAAAGAGAAAATTCTATAAAGAAAAATGGAAATGGAGGTTAATAACAACTTCCAATGATGAATGGGTGGGCAAAACTTCAATAAAATTAAATTAAGAGGTTAGTGTATGTTAGTCCCCAGAGAAAATGTTTAAATTACAATGTTTTTTATTAAATGGATTATTCATCAATACTAGTGAAGTCTAATTATAATATTCAACCGAACTGCAGCCTGCAGAGGAAAGTTTTTATAAGTGGCAACCATCACATCTCTAAAGAATAGACTGTAATACATGCTGCATCAAAAACAATGTCCCAGTTCAAGGAGGATTTCCCCTCCTCTCTTTTCCCTTCCCCTCAAACAATTTGCACATTGCTGATTAGCTAGTTAATATTTGCAGTGGGACAAAACAAAGAAAAATGCTGAGAATTACCTTAATTTTGGTATATACTGCAGACCTATATAGCTCTTGGAAGAGATAACAACCAAATTGCAGAAATTCACTTTTATCTCTTGCATGACATTCTTCAAAATTTGTGTTCTATAAAGTACATAATTTTTGTAAGAACTTTACAGCTGTTTTAAATATGTGTCTTTCACCTCAGTAGAATGAACTCCAAGAATACTGACACACACAGCTTCCTTGTCCACACCATTGACCTTCTGGAAGAGACTGTTGCCAAATGAAAGATGTCTTCTTCTCCTGGGAATTATTAATAGCAGTGTAATCACCATGAGAAAACATACTTCAGCTTTACACCCATGTTGGTGGGTGGTTAATTGCTGCACCAGCATCCTGGGCACTCAATCCATCGTACATTACACCACAAGGACAGTATTAACACATAGCATTCCAATATATCTTCAGCTCTCCACATCAGCCCCTGATAATAGCATCTGTTAACATGCACTAAGTACTATTATGTAGCACATCACTTCATAAATAATAAGATTAGCCGACCTCAGGGCCCTGGGAAGAGTAATGTGTTTAAATGTTCTCATTATTTATTTAAAACAAGAATTAAAGGAACAGAAGCTACTTGTGACAATCCTCTTAGCATAAATATTAAACTGTTTGCATTGATAAGCTGCACTGTACAGAATAACAGAGGATTTGTTTTGCTGGCTGCTTTATAATAGTTGTTACAGCAAATGCAGTTTAGTGTGTGAGTTCTGAGAGGTACTTAACTGATTGTGCCATCATGTTCTGAAGACATTTTCCAAATTATAGAAAGGAACAGGAGAAAATTAATATACAGGGGAAGCTGAAACTAATTACAGCATAACTCTATAAGGCTTTTAAAAGCTTGCTTTATTTTCTGTCTTGGCACAAAATAATACACTCATTTTGGTAGGTAGTATAAGACATTCAAGTTTAAGCATTTCCATCTAAAAGTGGATAAATTAACCATGTAGAGATTATTGTAGATGACAAATCACAAAGCTCAGCTGGTAAATACTAGAGGCATGTTATCTGATCTGCAAAACGCAGCTAATAATAATAATTAATAATAATATCAACAACATTAATTATAATAATAACAATAATAATAATTCTCTCTCTCCATTTATTAACAACAGTTTTCACTGAGAGAAAAGATGTATCAACCTTTAGCTTCTCTCACACTAACAGATTGACCAGCTTTTCTCTCACATTGTGTTGCTGTAAATGTGGTAGCAGTCACGGTGATGCTGTGCCTGGACAGCCCAAGAGACACTACTTGCTACTTTCCCTTTTCTATATTTGTAACCAGAGAGGTCTCCCCATAAACAACCACGTGCCTGAACTTCCAGGCAATCATGCAGCTGGGAAGGTTTTAGCCATAGCATATTTGAGGGATTAGGGGAATAGAACTGTGTCAGGTCCTCAGACTTGCTGTGCCAGTCTGATGACAGAAATGCAACAATGTGCCCTAAAAATATAAAAAAGGGAAAGCAGTGCCATAGCACTTCAAGTTCAGTGACCCCATGGTGCTTTTGTCCTTCTGCTGCATTTCTACAGCTTTGCTCCATACCAGCAAGAACAGCAGGGAATTATGCATTTTAATAATTTGTCAATCGTCAATTTTGACCAAAATTAGAGTGCTGGTGCTGGATCTGTTTATATCAAAGAAAGAGTAAGGTTTTCATATTCAAAGCTATGGGGCTGGTTCTAGGCAGTCACCACTGCACCTGCAGTTCAATAAGCAATTCACCTGAATAGCTCCCCCAGTCTGGAACACAGTCAAAAAATGTACTTTCTTTTGGGTGCAAAAACCAGACCTTTCCAGATGAGCATATTTTGGATTAAAAAAAAAAAAAATCTACAGAAGAAATTGTTCCTACAATGGTCTTTAATTTGTAGCACTGGAACAGCACTGAAGATCTTGCCAAAAGCATAGCAACATTTCAAACTGAAGCAGAACAATCACAGACATGTAAATGATTGCACAGAATTATTTAAAATTCTTAGTATCTGACAGTTAACATGATTTAGCAACAATAACTCCTGATAAATAAAACTGAAAAAAATACTGCAAACATCTGTGGTGGTAGTGGTAAAGTATGAGCTGTGGTGGTAGTGGGAAAGTACGAAGATTTACAATATTGTAAATTAATGAAAATATTCCATATCAATTAAAAACTATTGAGTTACTAGAGTCAAAATTCCAAAAGAGAATAGGACTAATCTGTGCATATTATATGTAAAAAGTGTGTAAAGAGTGGAAATCACACAAACTCTGAATTACAGAATAGATACCTTGAATACTTTATCTGCAGCAGGACAGGAAAACTGCTGTGATATATTTCAAAGCTGCAACACCTTGACAATAAGTGTTCAACAGCATATTATATAAAGAATTGTTTGTTTATAGAATGCACAAAACTCAATGGTCCCTCCTTTCTTACTATAACTATCTAGACCTGTGACAGTTTCAATTAAAAAGGCCCATTTACAGTTACTGCTGAAGAGCATGTTCTCGCTACCTCTACCCGCTGAAGTTCTCCGATTTTTCATAACCTTTTTGTCTGTTTTTGACAAATGGACTTTGCTCACTAGTATTTCCCAATGTTCAGCTAAGTGATGACAAACATTTGTAAGACTGTTTGACTATTTGCATAAGAGCACACGATGCTTTTCCTGGAAGGCGGCTGATATCTCCACGGGCAGGTGTGCATTCCCTGAGACAGACACTTGCCTGGTCACAGTTCCTTGGACTGCACTGATTTTTGATGATCAGGGTGCCATCTGCATTAGAGGACACTGCTCACGATGCTAAAATTAACCAAGCTAGCTAAAGTGTGTGTTAATTATGAGTATGCAAGCAGTCAATAAAAGGTTAATGCAAAAGTCAAAGGATAAATTTATTTCAGTATTGCATCACTCTACTGACTAAATGACTAACATTATGCTTTGTTTTTAATCAATATATTTTACAGTAATGCGTGAGTCATTGATTTGGAAAAACATCTTTTTTCTAATAGTTAAGTTTTGCAACTATTAAGTATCAAGTGTCAATATACTTAAACCACTCTTTCTTCAGAGCAGATACCTTTTTGTGCTGTTGAGAGGAACAGGAAGGCACAGAAGGCAAGAGGCAGCCTTGGGTTCTGCTAATGACTGTGATTAATGCAAATAAGAATTATTACCTAAGAACCTAAATAAGGTACTGTGAATTAGAGTCCCAGGATTCACTTGCACTGTTTGTCTACTCCACAGAAGCACAGTCAAATCAGATCAATAGGGGTCAATCTGTGGCTCAGGCTGCACAAGCACATTAAGAGTGAGGAGAGGATACAAACAGTCCTCTTTCCAAGATGGAAATTTAGTTTCCTGTGCCCAGCAGTTCAAAGACCAATGGAGGGGACATGGAAATTCATAGGGTAAGACAAGGAAAATGGGTCTGGCTGATTTCCCCATGCACTGGTATGGTCAGAAGGGGAGGTTGGGACATTTGCCCTGCAGGTAAAAAAGCACACACTCACCCATACACGCTTCCTCCACCATTCCTGAAATGTTAGGTTTTATACGGGCAGCTATTTTGTCCCTCCAATCATGCTGGAATAAAGGTGTTACTGTACTGTTATTTTAAACTTCAGGGTAACTTTTAAAACTCTACTAAGACAAATGCATTCAGTACTCCAGCCTGGATCACCTGTATGCAAGGGAAGCAGTCCCATGCTCTCCCAGAGCTTTTTCTGGAGAACTAATCCAAGATACGAGACCTACATAGGGAGCTGGAGCTTAACTTGTTTATAGTGAAAAAATTCTAAAAGCTTGACTTCTGACTTAGCTAATTTTAGAAGAAATAGCACATATAGAATCAGTATTTCAGCTGGAACTTCATCAAAGGTGTTCTGAATTGTGTTTGGAGAATGGGTTGACTAATGCCCCATCATGACACAGGATTAGGGTTGAATACTTTCTGATCTCTTTGTTTCAACTCTAAAAAATAAGGAAGCTAAAAACTAAAAATCTTTCACTTGGTATTAACTTTTTTTGTTTGCATCCTAAAGACTACTGAAAAAAACAGAGGATGGAGAAAATATGAATATACTGAAATATCATTTTTATATGGCTATATCACAAAAAAATTCTAATTTTTCATGCCAAAACTGACATTTTGAAAGTTATTGAGTCTAATCTAGACCAAAGATTTTTCCCAGTATTTTTAATTAACCAATCAGAAAATTTCCAGCTTTGGAAGAAAGCATTTCTTTCAGTTGTTTCCTGCTTGTCCCTCCTGCAACTCTGCACAAGTAAAACCTTCCCAAGTTTACAATTAAACTTTCAAGAACAAAACAAATATTAAATCAATATTTGACTTTGCAAACTAGATTTTAGAAGTACTGGTCCCAAACAGGCAGTGAAATGAAGTGGCCAGATGGAAAGAGAGCAGTGCTTCATTCTTTTGGACATCTAATCCCCAGTGCATTCCCAAGAAGTCTGTCCCATTTACAATAAGTCATTGCTGATGTTCTTTCATGTGCTGTAACTAAAGTGTGCCCAGACATAAATAATGGCTGAGACCAGGGCTGCATTTATAGAAGGGACAAAATGAGTTTGTTTCCAGATAAGAAACTTGAAAAGAAAATGTCAGTTTTAGGAAAGGGATAGAGGCAATATCAGCTAAATATTAATCTAAGGAAAAAAAAGTATCAGCTGCACAAAGATGCAAGAACAAATACATTTGCTGGCATGTCGGATGATCTCTCTGTCTGCTTATTTCAGAAGTTGATAATGGCTCATGTCACTGGTGCTTTTGGCCCTTACCACAGAACCAAAGTTTACAGTCACTGGCTCAAGAGCTTTATGCCTTCAAAATAAACCATTCCACTGGAAATGAGGACACTGGCTACAATATCCTGAGGCATCACTGGTGACAAAGTAGGATAGTCTGAAAACAGCCAGCCTTGTGTGTACTTTGACAAAGTGAATCCATAGCAGAATCCGTCTTTAACACTGGCCTGCAGAGTGCATTTTGCTGTTCCACAGGGAGGCAGGGAAGAGATCAATGAACCTGACACTGAACAGGGTGAAACGACAGTTGCATCAGCTTGAAAATGTCAGAGTTTCTATTATTGCTCAAACAGTAAACCAGGTAAACGTGAGAAAAGCCCTCTACATGTTGAAATAACAGCAACAAAAGCACTGGTGGAGTCCTACCAAAAGACTTTTCAAGTGGTGCACCAATACACTTCATATACATTTATAGAAATATATAAAACTCAGAAACATTAAAAAAAATAATTTTGCTTTGTCTTAACTGTAAAGAACTTAAAATACTTCCCTCCCACAATATTAATTAAAATCTGTCAAAATGAACTTCAGTCTTCCTAAACTATTTAGCTCAGAAACTAAGGAAAAGGATAAAGGCTTGTTTCAGCTGCAGAGTGGTCATTGTAAAGCCCTGAAACCTCAGAAACATTCCAACTCTGGGTGGAAAGAATGAAAGAGAACAGGAAACAAGAATATCCTTTCTCCAAGACAGTAATCTCTACTGTGAGAGACTTTTAATAAACAGAAATCTACCCGACTTCTGATGAGTTTATCAGTGACCTTCCTCACCATGTCCACCAGCTCTTCCCTATAAAGGGCAATGCCTAGGAGATGGCCCTGCAGCACAGAGAATAGTCCTGGCATCAGAGGCACAATGTCAATTTGACTTCCCCAGACACAGCTTTTCCCCTCCTTTGTGTCCAACAGACCCAGAAACTGACCATGAGAAAATCAGTGCCCCTCCTATTCCCACAGGAGAATGTCTGTGTGGGGCAGCCTCAATTCCATGTTTGTTTGATTTTTTAATTAAGAAACATCACTACTCACTATAAAATGTAGAGGGTAGGGAAATCCCCCAGAGAAACATTGAATAAATAACATGGCATTTGCTGAAAGATGAAGTTTAATCCAATTTAACTTATAGATCTAAAAATTGTTCCCTTTCAGTCCTGTTTCTTAGATGCTTTTGTTTCCTGTTTTTAGAATAATATGTATACAAGGAATGTATCCTGACTGTATGAGAAGCACGTTTATACATATTTATATGCACACCCCTTCACACCAATACTTGCAAAAAAAATCCCATTAGTCCAAAAGAGACAGCATTTAGGAGGAAATTTTCAGCACCACAGACATAGATTTAGTTACATACTTTTCATGATCAGCAACGGGAAGGGAGTTATTCCCACCGTGTTAAGAATATTTGGCTTTGACTTCAAACAACATACAAATATATCAACCTCAATATAATTTATATTCTCTCAAAAGGAACCTAAAATTCTCTAAGCCTTTGCTGAGACATCTGATGTTCCAGTCCCCTGTGCTGCACTGTATGATCGGCTGTTTTATTTCACTTGCAATCCTCGCTTTCCTATGATTTTTTCAGACAAAGAAGCAAAATGTCTGCTATATGCTGAGTATAAACACAGCTGACTTGTTGTCCCCAAAGTATCGATTTTATGCACTTTTAAAATAACTATTTTCATTCTGTTTGCATAATCAGCTGGGGCATTGTTCCTCTACATTTGCAGAAACACAGATGGAATTGCTGATTTGGAGCCTTTGGAGAGATTTTATAGTATTCTCCAGAATCTAAGCTTCTATTAAAATAAGGTTTCAAGCACTTCTGGTTGTGAAGATAGCCTGGACAATGTAATTTGATGCATGGTTATCTTGTTGAGTCCACAACCAGACAGACAGACGCAATAGCACCAAGGGAGCTGTGAACTTCCCCCACTTATTTTATTGGGTGTTTACTTGGGGCCAGATGCTCCCCTCTGTTGTGCAGAATAGCATTAAATGACTGAAAAAAAGAGAGGAAAAGGAAATGGAAATAAAAACCAACAAAGAGGAGAAAAGGAAATCCCCACAGCCCACTTCCCAGGGGGCTACAGATGCCCTCCCTTGCCAGTATTAGACTGCTGGAAGATCTGGGGCTGAGCCATGCATATGGTACTTTTTTTTTGAAAGACACTGTATTTTCCAAAAGTATGTCATCTGAAAAGTTAATGATGCTTCCAGCATCATTTACTTTTTCATTTTATTTTTTGTACTCTTTTTATGTGAAAGTCATATAAGTAAGCAAAAATGTAAACATAAGATCATTTTAAATGAAATTGCAGGAGGATGGCCCTCCCATTTAATGCCACCTCATTTAAAAGAAGCAATCCCATTTTCCAAAAACTTTAGGATCTGGAGGCTCTTCTGCAAGAAAGCTAAAACATTTTTCTTGTGAGTGTATATTTTTCCATAAGGCACCTTTTCACGTTAATAAAAATCAACTGCTGTATGACAAATCCCTGTTATATAAGGAAGGTAAAATCAAAGGAAACATGACTGAATGCAACCAAAAGCAACTGCATTACTTGATCCTTAAATCAGTCTAGAGAGAAAGGGTCTGTATCTTCTCAGCATCAAAGCAATGTAATCCTTCTTGCATCACTCCTGTTGGCTGCAAATACAAGCCATCCCCAAAATCCCCCAACTTCCATCAGGACCAAAGCAAGGGTGACCCAAAAGTGGCAGCACTTGGGAGCTGAATGGAACTGCAGACCTTAGACATGAGTAGTAACCACTATGCAAGGACTCCACGCATGATTTTAGATGGAACAGTCCTTTGTGCAGGTATGACTCACAAGGGAGAGTGACACCAAATGGAGATCCTGCCTCAGAAACCACCTGGATCCTCTCAGACTCTTACTAAGATGCACCTCTCCCCTGCTTTGCTCCATTTCAGTGAATTTGCACATTTCAATAGCCAAAAGGATAGATGGGACAGCAAGAACCATATGCGAGAGCCAAACAACTCCAAGACTCTCTCAAGAGCAAAATTAAAATCTTGTTCATCACTGTAACTTGAGGCATAAATATGTGTATGTACATGCAGACATGCCTCTCTTTATACATACACACATATATCTATATCTATAACTCACACACACACGTAAGAGGAGCTTATACCACGTCCTCTATCAAGAGCTATGGCCTTGAACTCCTAAGAGGCTTAGGAAACAAAGAAACAAACAAAACTGAAGGTTTATTGTGTGGCAGAACGACACTGTCTTCCCTGTGTTGTGCACCTCGGCTGTAGCCTGCAACCAGGATGTTTGTAACATATATTGGAATTCCTACTGTAAGAGCAATGCAGTCCTGTGGGTGAAAACACAGTTTCTTTAAGGTCAACATGAGGTGAAACGGATGCAGGAGGGAACAAGTAATAGGGAAATGAGAAAACAGATACAAGAAAAGCAGAGAAGCCCAAGAAGAGGAAGTAGGAGTTTAGGAATTAAAAAAGGAAGCTCCATGTGACTAATCTCATTTCAACCACTGCAGAATTTCTCCATGGCTGCTGCTTTATTCAGTGATATTTTATGGATAAATCACTATAAAAATATACCACAAAAAAAATTTCACTGCTGGCAGAGAAATACACTTGATATCCCAGGAAATGTGGCAGTACATCCAGCCACAAATAAAAATAATATGGCAACAATATGCTCAACAAGCTGCTTCTCTACAAGTGGAGTAAACCCTTCTGACTGCCAAGCAAGACCTCAGAATTGTTTCTATTACCCGTTGCATTTCAAATACCTGCAAACATTATACAGAGATTTGAAATATACTTTTCTACTTTCACTTGTAAATAACTACCATTGCCCAAATGCAATGTGAAGAAATATATTTGTTTACATACTTTCAAGTTCAGCATCACCATACTTCAAAATTTTTGAATTAAGGTAATTCTGCAATATTTTTTTAAACTAACTAAAATTCAAGTACAGACTGGATGATGATTTAAAGTTACTAGACTACAACATGCTGTAGTTTATTGCATTCAATCAATTTAAACACAAGATAAAGTACATGCATCTGATCCTGGCCTACATTCACAGCCATTATTTTCAGAAGTACTTACAAAAAGTGCAAGATTCTGGTCTATAACATCCTATTAGTGGATTTGAATTCTCTCAGCACCATGAACACTTATTCACCCTAATGAGCACCAAAATGCTACTAGCAGGCAAAACCTAAAACATCTATTGCAACAAATGCATCCAGCTCTTCATCTTCTGCGGTTGAAAGATCTTTCTGACTGCAATATCAATGACTTTAAACCACAGAATAAGACTTTAGACCTTTTGGTGGTGCCAACTCACTTGTTTTATATGCTATGATATATAGTTCTGGCTTTGAGCTCACTCTCTCACTGCTGATGCTTTTGATGCTTTGTTCTCTTTTTACTTTAGGATGGAAAATAACAAATAATGCTGAGTTCTCTTCTTACTCTTGAATTCTTCTGATGTCTATCTTCAGAACTCTTCTAACATCCAATTTATGTCATTCTTTTTCTTTCTTATGCTGTGAATTTGAAATGAAAGAAGGTAACATAATATTGTAAGATCTATGGACGACTGAAATGGCCTTCAGAGTCAACTTCAGAGTTATTCACAAAACTATCTTGCTCCATAGAAAGTAAAAAATTGCTTCTCAATAGATAATGCAGCTACTCCTGAAATAATTCTTGAAGTTATTTTCACAGGGAACAGTCCAATCATAATAAAGTATATGGTGCTAATGCCTTACGAGTAGTTCAGATGGGTTATTTTGTTAGTATTTGCAAGGCAGAATTCAAATTCATTTATGTGCTTTCTTTTGACTCATTCTTTACCATGAAATTGCAACAAAACCCAAAGTTTGCTAAAAAGAAAGCCTAATGTCTGCTATG
The DNA here is from genome assembly GCA_013401135.1 of Cettia cetti. Lineage (NCBI taxonomy): Eukaryota > Metazoa > Chordata > Aves > Passeriformes > Sylviidae > Cettia > Cettia cetti. Next base: position 120,480 of record VZUI01002596.1, read on the forward strand.
CTGACTGACCTGAAAGGTTATTCATGTTATTTTATCATATAATTCCTCCTAAAACACCACATCAAAATTCTAAAAACCTCTTATATTAGTTAATTAAGGACCTGATTCAATCTTCTCCCAGTTCTGAGCAAAATGCATAGTCACACATTCAAATCTCACTTAGCTCAGTGGAACTTTCAAATATATTTCGGGTTCAGCACAGGTTGAAAAGCTCCACTGTGTAGGGCCTGGGAGGTGATCTCTGCATCACTGCTCAAAGCACAGCCACACACATATACAGGATTATCTGCAACTTCTCTTAAGGACCCCTGGCAGCCATCCTATTACTGCCCAATCCCCCTCTCTGCATTTAGTCTCTGGTCCCTGTGCTGCACTGAACATTCTAACTCACGGGCAAAAATCTGCTGCATGTTACCTGAAGTAATGCAAGACTTCAGTAACCTACCAGAGGAACTTCTCAGGGGTTTCTGTCAAGTAACCTACGTTACAATGTCAGGTTCAAATTCTGTGGATAATGGTGGAATTTTTTGATGCCAAAGAAACAGAAATCTTTTGTTATTGGGTGCCATTTACTGTCCATGCCTCCATATTTTGTGCAAATTCATGGAAAATCAAGATATACATTATGGAAGGTATTCATTTCACTACTCTCACAGGAGACCTACTGTTTTGTCTTGCTTTGTTCTGTGTCTGCTGAAGAATAGTTATTTAAACTTTATGAAAAGTGGATGATTTGGGCCTTCTATATGTTTTATTTTGTCTAGGAATGTTGTCTTTCAGACTCCACTTTTCCTAGTTTATAGGTTGCCAGCTGAGCTTCCTTACAATGAACTGCTGATGAAATTTTTTCGCTTCCTATTACAAGAAAAACTGTTTCCCTGAGTATGCAACTGACCTAATATTCCTTCTATGTTGTTTGCTTTTTCAAATAGTATAGTCATCATATCAATCTACAATGCAATGTGGTCACCTTTTTCTCTGCTGAAATGCTATTACTCCAGCCTGTCATAATGCCAAGAAATTAATGTAAACTTTAAAGGTTTTGGCAGTAGCTACATAATCCTCCTCTTTTCAGTCCAAACAGCAGGTGTCCCTTTTTCTTTTTTTCCATTCCTAAGTGCTCCTGAGGAGTTATAAATCTACAGTTTGTATTTTTCAGATATGTGCAGTTCTACATGGAAACTTCACCCTCTATCCTGCTCACTGAAGTGCCAGTAGGAGTATCTAGGGAAGTTTATGACATTCCTCAGGAAGATGAGAAGCCAATTTTCTTAGACCTTCTCCTACAGAGTTTGTCCTTTGCACTTTCGCTTGAGCTTTTCCAGGGTTTCACCATGACTGAGCATGGAGGACGCCGCTGCCTGCCCCAACACTGACAGCCCTGGCTCAGCTGTTTCTGATAACAGCTATCAGCTTCATCTCCCTTTTCCAAGACAAAATGACTTCATCAGGTCCAGTTTACCTAATCTTGGCTTGTCTGCACAGCCAGGCTGAAACACTGGTAAAATCACACTGTAACCACCTGTTCTTTTCAGGCCCCTGAGGAATGCTCCATGCACTTATTCCTTTTTTTCTGTGTTCCCCCTGACAAGATATTAGAAAAATCCTATTCATTTACATTTGTCTCTTAATTTAAACTAGGCCAATCTTCTTGATATAGTTGTGACCTTTCTAACTAGAAGGCTTTAAATACTTTCAAGAGAACACCTTTGCATTATGACAACTTTGGGCTTTAGAGAGCAACAAAGTGTGTTCTTCTCTGCATGGCTGAATTTTAGGAATTAAATACTTTACCTCCAATGTAAAAACCCCCTTGGCAGAAGTCAGCTCAAGCTGTGCCACCAAGCTTTTAGCAGTGTTCAAACCTGGTTTTTTCTCAGCTTTTTCCAGAATACATCCACACAAACAACATCCACCTTTGCACACAGCCTCCTAGAGATATGGATATCTGGGACTACGTTGGGCAATTAACTTGGACCAGACTGAAGAACTCTGTGGCCCAATAAGGCTGATTTGAATTCTGGAAATTATAGACTGTTAGAGCACTACTATCATGACAAGGGAGATGGAGTGCTCCTGAGATCTACAGGCTCTGTAGCAGATCACCAGGCAATAGAAAATCTGATACAGGACTCATTTGACAGAAAACATGAATACATAAAGCATGACAATCAGTGCAGTCTTTCTGGAAAGCAAATATTGATGGACAAACAAAATGAGAATAACATGGAATAGCCTTGTTTCCAGCCTTTTAGAAGTAGGTTGAAGGAAACAGAGAAAAGAGACCGTGGAGACAGGTGAAAAACATATGATAATGATTTATTCAATTTGTTTCACTTATCAGATTTAAAAATGATGGATTGAAGGAAACTATCTTGTATGGAAGAGCTCTCTTGTTTAGCAGTGGGGGCTGAAACTTGGAAAAGAACCCAGAGAAATTTGAAAATGCCTATTTTTTACAGTGAAGTCAATCACACACTGGGAAAAACTGCTAAAGAAACGGAACATTCCTAATTTCTGACATCTTCAAATCAAGAAAAGATTCTGGCCTGGAAATCATGCAGTTACACAGCTAGCACAGGCATAAAGGAACAAAATTTAGTAGCTTGTGATAGAAGTCAAAACAACTGACATAAAATCCCAAATACAATGATCCTCAAACTTTTATATATCCATTCTTTAATGAGCTTACTTTGAATAAGCCTTTCAAAGCTCCTTGTAATAGATCTTGCTGTAAAATTATACATTCTAAGTGGAAAAGATACTCCAGGAGAATGAAAGAAGACAGAAGAGTTCTCTTTTCAAAGCCCCAAAAGAATCAGTTTAGCCTTTGAACCCAACACCACCATGGAGAGAAAAACCCTTATGTGGGGAAAAAAAAACCCTTTTAGGAAGCATTCCCTTGTAGCTGTTGTAGACAGGTATAAGTCTAATGTTTAATATACACAGGTTTAACTGAAAATTGTGCAAAAGGTATGTACACACACAAATTTAATTAATATTATGTCTTGTGATGGAATTCATGAAAAAAAATATAAATATATAACTAAATAACATGTTTATACCTTCATTTACTTATTTTCTCTAAAGACACAATGGAATCACCAAAAATACAAGGTCACATTGAATCAAAGGACATCATCTTGCTCGTTCAGAATGTCATTATGGAAGAAGCAGGAAAAGCAGCTGTATTACAAGTTGCCTTTCTAGCTCTCACAAACAAACTATTAATGGAGAAAGCCAGTCCTTTATGGTACATTACAGGACCAAGGTCACCTGGGAAGCCATAAAGCCTCCCTGGCTACCCACAAGACCAGCTCGATTAGTCCCAGTAACCTTCTGCCCTTGCCAAAGGACTGATGGAAAAACCAGTTTCTCAGGAGGCTGCTGACTTGGTGGCCACACTCTTTAGATGCAGTTACAAAGGTGAAGGGCCTGAGATTCACCTGGAGCAGGGAGCCACCCTCACTGCAATTGTCTGCTGCAACTACCATCAGCATTATAATGATGCTGATAATCACAAATTCTCTGAACATGAAGACAGTCTAAACTCGGAGTCCGTGTCAAGATTCTGTCAGCTAAAGAGGAGCATAACTTTGGCACAGTAAACAGGAAGGAAGTGTTCTTGGAAATAACCCTTAAACACATGCCAGACACTTTAAAGCACAGTCTTTACAATACAAACAGACTAAACCCATGCTTTCAATATGTGCCTAAATTACAAACTCTGTGTGTTTTCCCTGACTGAATACTCCCTCATATTCCCATGAGAGCAAGCAGTTTGACTTATTAAAACATAATTAGCTCACTACAGAGGACAAATTACATATATAATATGAAATGTATTAGAACCCAGTACAGTTTCCTTTTATATCTTTATTATGATTGAATAATCAACTGCATTAGAATGCTGGTGACCATTTCACTGCATCAGCAACTGGTTATTGTAAACTTGCAGACTGCCAGTACCTCATAAAATAAGGTGATATGGAAAAGAGGGAGGGAATCTCTAGGTTGTAACCAGTTCTTCCACTCCAATATTTGGTTTCAGATTCTGTTTATTACATCCCATGAGCTAGTGAATAACAAGGTTCTTTCTGTATTTACCATAAGCCCTTTGAAGATATTTTGTTTGTCATGAATCTATGAAAAGCCCATTGAAGTTCTTCCTACATTGGTCACGGTAAAAATACGGTGTTTTCACCATACTTTTTCCAGTAGAATTCTACTAATTTAGGCACAAACAATGAATAAATGCATGTGGTTTATTTTATGATTTTGGGGGGTTTATTTCTCAGAAAGAAGCAAATATTGAATAATGGTGAGAGCACACATACCTCTTTTTATGGACTTCCTGTGTAACTTCTGACTCTGTCCCCAAATTTGAATATCATCTGAGGCATCTCATTTAACTTTATGGTTCTGAGGTAAAGAATAAACCACAGCTCCATATCAATAACTGATTAGAGGATGATAGTTATGTTTAATTGTTTGGCTCTCTGTTCTTTAAAGCAGTCTGCACTTTAAAGAGTTCACTGGATGTACCTCTAAAGATAAACCAGCTGTGAGTGCAGGCAATCAGAACCTATATGAGACAGACCTGAAAATGTCATTAATGTTACTTATGGAGTTTATAAACATTTTAACTGTAATAGAGCTGTCACCTGAAAGGAAATGCAGTTTTGCACATTCCTATAAAATTCCTTTATTTAATGCCCTTACAATTAATTTAAAGTTCTAATTATATACAAACAAGGGCACTTAGTTCAGTTTTATTCTAAAATGGTGGAAAATTAGGACAGCTTTTAATTTTGGTAATTAAAAAAATTAATTTCTGAAAATTAGTAATTTTGAGCATTCAAATAAGCATATATGTCATTTATGGAATAATTCCCCTTATTTCATAATTACCATGGATATAAAAAGGGCTTTTCTCTGACAAGGCTAGAATAACTAAAGTAATACATACAATTTGCTCTAATTATCTGCAAAGTTGAAGTAAAGCAAAAGCTTTATATATGTCTCTATGCCTTTTAAAATAACTTTTTCTATTTCCAAGACAGTTTTCTTGCATTTTTCTCCAAAGTTAAGGAGTTTCTTAAAACCTCTATGCCTAACTTAAAATATACCAAATGTTGTAATTAAAGTAGATCAACTGCTCCAGTAGACAGTATTTACCTGTAAGCTCATCTCCTTCTAGAGCTTTAACTGCTTTCTATGCCCTCATCACTGCTCTGTCCAAGCACCAAACCCCCTTCTGGTGTCACAATAATGTGCTCTCAATGTATGGGAAATCAGCACCTGAACTAGTCTACAAAAAAAAAAAACAACAAAAAAACCACAAAACAAAACAAAACAAACAAACAAAAAAAAACCCAAACAACAAAAAACAACAAAAAAACCCCTAAAATCCTATGCACACTATACTTACTGAAAAAGCTGTTCTTTATTTTAAATAATTTATAATGTTTTCACTTATTCACAATCTCTTCTGGTGAGAATGAGCACAGTGACACCACATTGTCTATCAGACCTACCCACAGGCACAGTTTCGGTTCATAGCATGATGCAAAGGATGTTTAAAGCAATTGCCCAATCATCCTAAACTCAAATATACCAGTCTAAAGTATTTCTGAGAATTTATCACATAATATTTTATGTATATCAATCTCTGTTTAATATTTTCTGTTATACTTTATATTGGCATTGAAAGTGTCTAATTTTTTCATTAGAAACAAAACTACTGTGATCATTTTACAGGTAATATATATATAATACAATCAAATTTCAGATTTAAATTTCCTAGAAGGGAAGAGATTCATAGTCCAGATTTCATACTACTTCTACACTGCCTCAATCAAACTGATTTATCTTCCACCTTTTACAACAGTTTTACACTAGCACAATTGAATAGAGTTCAATGATCAGTCTTATTTACACCTACAGAAAGAATTGAGCCCACAGCATTTCTTTTCATGAGTCCCACACCTTGTCCTAGAATTCAGTAAAAGTTCCTACTTCCAGCTCCATGTGTGTTTATGCAGATGCATGACACTCACATTTTAAACAGTTATGCAAATGACAAGAACTGATGCCATTTAATCTGGGTTAAGTTTTTAACCCCTCAAAAGGCAAGGACATGTGGACTGTTTAATGCAGTCCCATCAGAGTACAGCATGATCTTAACTTATAAGAAATTTCAATTAGTTATTCTTTGCTTTCAGGTACTGTAGCCACTATAGCAATTCCACTTTAATTCCATCTGACTTCAATTGTGTTCAAATTATAGTAAAAAGGAAGAAGACAACAAGCTGTAAATATGAAAAGAGACAGAAAATCATTGAGAATCATGCCTTTATGAATATTTGATGAAGAAAGGTTAGATCTACTGCTGGTAAATTACTAGAAATTATGTCCATCATGTGACTCTGTCAGCAAAGGTTAATACAAATAGGTTTGGATTTAGTTGAGATGACAAGGAGGATTAAAAAAGATTTGTCCTGTCCTTGCTGCAATTAGTTTTTCTCCTATTATTATTGTAACGGAGTTTATTGTTAGGATTATGGTAACAGAACTCCTGCTCAATGAAATCATTTTGTTTTTCATAATTCCGTGCCACTTTTGCAATAAATTTTTCATCTCTCCTAATCTACCTCTTTATTGCGCATTTGCTGAAGTGGAATACAATCATTAACCCATTTCTTGCTGCATTAAGTTTCACTTTGACTAAAGGGGAATTTTGGACACCTTCCCATGGGCTGCAAAAGGCTCATGGGCTGCACTCCTGCCCTTCTCCACTGCAGAGCAAGGGAGGAGGTGCTGATAAGGTGGGACATCACACAAGACCCTTTAGACAAAACTGGTGATGGCATCTGATCTTGTCTGCACAAAGAGCTCTTCTGAGCTCGTGGTGATGGAGAATGGGAAACCTGGAAGCTGTTACTGTACATGTATGCACACAAATAAAAAGGAAGAGGTCTTGAAAATCTCACCCTTCCTCTTACATTGTAATTGCTTCAAAGCACAAGCTAAAGTAGATTGAAAACTTGATATTTTTCTATTGAAAGAAGCTGTTCATAAAACTACCAAGCAGCTATGAAAAAGAAATCACAAGCTTAAGCAAAGTTAAGTTTCCTTCTAAGGTGCATTCCAAATTTTAGCTTCCATTCAAATGTCATATTTGGTCCTGTTTGTTGTATTTATATTGCTTGAAATACAAAATTTTGCTCCTCTGGAGTTGGTAGCTCCTTGGTTCTCTTTTCAGTTTGAATATACACTGAAGAATCCATGGGTAGTGGAAATTTAATTCAATATTTTCTATGTCAGATGAAAATAAAACTTTCTTTGTAATTCTTCTGATAAAAACATAAATGAAAAGTCCAGAAGTACCAAGTATATTTGAAGGGGTACACAGAATTGCTAGAAAGTGTTAAAAGTGGCTAGCAAATGACTAATTGGAATTGTGCATGTGCAGCACAATTGATGGTAAGCAGTCATCCTTCGGTGGTGTCCACTGAGAGTTACATATACTTCTTCCACACTTAAGACCACGTGAAAGAAGGGAATTTAACACATCAGGAAGCTTGCTGGATTATCAGAACATCTGATCAATACCATTGACAACAATTCTGTCTAAAAGCATTGGGGCAGCCCTAAGTAAGCTATGGGAACAGGCATTCAGGGCCTTTGCCAATACATTCCCTTTGACCCAGCATTCCCACTCCATCCCCCAGAGGCAGCGTGGCTCCCTTTCCTGAGCTCTCCCATGTAACCACTTTCCAGCTGCCTGGTTTAATAAAATGCACCCTTTGCAGTAGCTTTGACCCAGCTAAAACCAAAACAAATAAAAACCCAAAAACCCCACTAGTGAAGCACGAGGAACAGGGATTCAGGTCACACGCATGCTGCTCTGCTGCAGCCACCCTTCTCATCAGCTGCAGAGATTGCACCCGTGTAAATCTCAGCAACGTCCTCAACATTACGGGACTCAGTGGGATACAAATGGCTTCTTCATGTACTAGGCTTGCTCAGAGAGATTTGAGTTACCTGTGGAGCAACTTTCCCACTCCCTGACATACACCTGGTGGTCCTGAAAGACATCATGACAAATATCCACTCGCCAGATTTAATGCTCTAAAAAGCACCCAGATTTTATTGCTCCAGTTGAAGTTAACTCTCAAAGACAGAAGACAGGGATGCATGTGTCTCGAAGTACCTCAGGTAGCATTAGGGAAATGAAGTGCAATGGAAAAAAAACCATTAAACTCATAGTATATGCAACATATCAAGTCAGACTGCTGTTCCCATGTACTGATAATGGCCACCTATCAAAAAGAAAGAAAAAAAAAGAAAAAGAAAAAGAAAAAGAAAAAGAAAAAGAAAAAGAAAAAGAAAAAGAAAAAGAAAAAGAAA